>JAASFV010000125.1:0-38422 GCA_023334015.1 Globisporangium paddicum
CGGTCTCATCATCGCGACCGTCGTCGGCGTGGCTGTGACCAAGAGCTTCCGCGGGCTACAGAGCCGCAGCAACCCGCTCCTGCGACTTTTCATGCACATCTACGCGTCGCTCTTTTCGATGATCGACTTCATGCAGCAGGCCTTTCTTGTCGCGGTCTTCCCAATGGTCGTTAGCTCGGTGCTTGTGAACTCAAACTCGGGTCACATCATCATGGTGGCGAAGTACTATTTTCTCGCGATTATGCTTATGATCACCGTGCACTGTTTCATCATCGTGCCGGCCGTGTTCTTCCTCGTCACGAAGCGCAACCCGTACTCGTGGCTGCTTCGCGTCTCACCACCGCTCCTGTACTTGATGATCCTCCAGAGTTCCTTCCTGCCGCTGTCGGTCGCGACCAAGGCCGTGATGCGCACGAAAGAAGTGCCACCGACCGTCTTTGGCGCCATCTACCCGCCGCTCACAGCACTCAACCAGTTCGGGCTGACCATGTCGCTACCAATCGTCGTCGTGTTCGTGGCTGCGTTCTCCGGCTGCCGCATCCAGATCGGCGTCGTCGAGGTCCTCAAGCTCTTCGGCCTGACGTTCATCGCGGGCATGGGCGAAGCCAACCTCGGCCACTCGCCGCTCGCGTACTTTCTCACGATCTGGCGCTCAGTCTGCACGAACGAGGACACGCCGTCGGCGATCCTGGCTATGATGACTGTCGCGCCCACGCTCTACCGCTTCTCGTCTCTCACCAACATGGTCACGAACCTTGCAATCATCCGCATGGTCGCGACTACGAAAGAGTCCAAGATGCATGCGTGAGATGGATGTAGCTTGAAGCACGGGAGTGCCAGGAGCTCCTCAGAGCAAAATGGATCTGTCTATGCTTAGTAGCATCTCTTATACATATATTAGCTTAAATATGATGCAACAGCACTCTCACTGACTGCGTTAGCGTAGCTCTTCGCCTCCAAGAGCTAACACGCAGAGGCAGCGAGTTGCTGCATCGAACATGCTCCAGCAGCGACGTCGACTGCATTGCAGCGCAGCCACGCGAGCACGTGGTCGTGGCCGCGCGCTGCAGCGTTGCGCTCAGCGTTGCTCGTCCACTTGAGCGCGCAGTGCTGGTACAGCCACTCGACCACATGTAAGTAGCCGTTCGCAGCAGCATTGTCAATCGCCATGGACGAGCAGCCTTCGCGGCGGTGCTCGTGCAGCCACCGGACAACATCCAAGTGGCCCTGCGCAGCCGCCCAGTCCATCGCCTGGGTCGTGCAGCCTTCGTTGCGGTTCGCGTGCAGCCACTGGACGACGTGGAGGTGGCCATTGCGTGCCGCACAGTCCATGGCGCGCGTCGAGCAACCTTCATTACGATTCGTATGCAGCCACTCGACGATATCAAGCCGTCCGTTCCTTGCAGCTTGATCCATCGCAGCCATGGACGCGCGATCGAGCGTGCTCTTGAGGGTGTGCAGCCACTGCATGATGGCCAAGTGGCCGTTTTCGGCAGCAGTGTCGATCGCCCACGTCTTGTTCTTGCGCTCTGGGAACGTGGCGTGCAGCCACTGGACGATGTGCAAGTGACCCTTGGCCGTTGCGGCTTCGATCGCGAGCTCTACGGCGTTTGAGGTGCTCTTCCGCAGACCCACAGGCGTGCGCATCGCATGTACGCGCTGCAAGAGCGCGAGGTCCCCACAGTTTGCTGGGCGCCAGAGCTCGTAGCTGGTCGTCGCGTCGACGTAGCCGCTGATCGCCGCTGCGACGTGTGCGAGCGCAGCGATGGCGTCGTGCTCGCGACACACGACAGCGACGCTCGTGAGCAGGAAGCGCGTGTCGGAGGAGGAAGCGAAGGCAGGTGTCATGGCGAAGAGAGTGGTGTTGTTTGGCTTGGGAGCTTGGAGGCGAGTGCTGGAATGAGCGCATCAGCGGTAGCTCGACCTGCCAGGAGATGCTCTTCCGAAGGCGATCAGCGATTCAGAACAAGTGAAATGGCTTCACGCACAGGATACACACGGACTGATTGGCAGAAATTGAGTTTGAATTTATATTTCAAGAGGTTTGATTGGCTGTAATTGGTGCTGAAGTGAGCGAGATCTGAGCTGTTTCCAAGTTTCCAAATTTTGGATAAATCGGATAAAATCGCGACTCGTTTATACTTTAGAGTCCCTGGATTCATCGCTGACCTGGAGAAATGAAAACTCACATCTTATTTTATTGAGCTTCACTCATGTGAGCAACTTCGCCACTTCACTCACTTCGCACATTCGGGCTCTCACCATCAGCGACTTTGATGGATTTCTGGCTCATAAGAAGGTGGCTCTTAACCACATGATTACAGTTAGTCTCCTCAAACGCAATGCACATGGACTCGTCACCCACACGCCAGACACAACACTGGAAAAAAACAACAAAAAACCAGGACACCAGCAAGCTTCACAAGGGCGACAGGCCAGGATTGCGGCGAAATGCAAAAAGGTCAGGGTTCGCATGTTGTTTACCACCTCTCAACACCTTTGGGTACACTGAGATCCACCTCCCAGGCCTCTAATAAAATCTGCAAGAGCTCTTCATTTATAATTTATCCGATAATTTAGCGCTAGGTTGCTCCTATTCTTATATCAGCAGTGCTCGTCGATCCGGTCGGGCAGCCGGCGCTGCAGCAGCGTCTTGCTCCTGGCCCACATGGCCTTGGTCATCGGGATGTGCTTGCCAGAGACGACGGTCGTGCGCGCGCGCGCGCTGGCCAAGTACGGCGGGATGCTCACGGGCGGTGTCACGACGCGCTTCATGCAGCTGAAGCTGAAGCGGACGACGGTGTCGGGACACGTCGCCTCGATGCGCTGCTTGAGCTCCGCGGCCTCACGCGAGAGTCCGCTCTTGACCAGGCGTTTGGTGGTGGCGCGCGCGTGGGCCTGTGGGTGCAAGTGGTGTACTGTGGTCGTGCTCATGTGCGCGACGCCGTGGTGTGTGAGCCACAGTACACTGGGTGCGTGCTGCGGAGGCTGTCGCTTGCTGCGCTTGTTGCTGAGCGCGTCGCTCTCAGGCGCGTGCATGCGCAGCGCCGCCGGCTTCATGTACGTCTTGCCAATGGCCATTTGTGATGTGCGCACTGGCTGTCGAGAGATCAAATGGGATGGACGCCGAGGAGCTTCTTATCTGATGGCTCGCGCTCGCGCTATTTACAGGCGCAGAAGAGAGGTGCGCCAGCCAATGGAGCGAGTGACCCATTAATTTCGGACTTGCTGTCGTCTCCTGGCTGGGCGTTCGACTGAATGTGACGCGGCAGATGATTGGCGATCATCCGGATAATTTAAACGGTATAAGTTATTGCAGGTCATCCAACTTTGAAGTAACGAGAGCCAGGCTTGACTACCTCACAAAACTCTCTAAAGCAGTATTTAACCCTTTAAATTGATACTGGATTACGAAACGGGGACTGTAAATCGGCTCTCTGAAGTAGCAAGCAAATCTGTCCGGATACGTTTGATAAGATAAATTTATACAGGAACAAGAAACGCCTGTCACAACAATGGCGTTTCGTCATGTGGTGTGTCGTAGCCGACTCACTGACTCATGCGAACCAAAAGCAGTGGTGGCCAAGAGCTCCACTGGCGGAGCTCTTCCTACGCGTCAACTGAATCCTTAGTGCTCTCCTGCATGTGTGTGACTCTGTGGCTGTCATCACTCCAGTATGAGTGACTGATGCCCATGCTCCAGTGCTAACCAGTCATTGACCAGCAATCGTGAGTGGCGTTGACACACTCATGAAGTGTGCATGTGGTCGCAATGTGTCAGTAAGAACGTGCATGGGCATACATCAACGGACATCTCACTCAAGCCGCAGAAGACGATCAGGGTCTTGCATTCGCATTATGTTGTTTTTGGCTGTGCAAGACAAAATATGCAAGATACCATCAAGCATTTGCGGCTCCTGTTGACTGCGAGCTACTAGCGGCTTAGGCTCCAAAATGACAGATGCCAGACAAGCAGACTGCAGGCTGACGCCTAGTATCTGGCCATGGAGTCCAGCAGCGGGATGTCCGCGGCCTCGGACATGTAGTCGACGTACTCGCGGAGCTTGACTGGCCACGCGAGGTCCTTCACGAGCGTCAGCCCGCGCAAGCGACCAAAGAGGTCAATGTCGTCGTAGCTCAGCGCCGCGTTCACCGAGCGGTTCGAGTAGAACATGCCGGCAAGCTGCTCGAGAAACTGGTTCGCCTGCAGGACGAGCTCCGGGGTCTTCGCGAGAGCTTCAGGGAACGAGCCAATGGTCTTCTCCTTCTTGATACGGTAGTACTCGCGCGACTCCTTCTGCGCAAACTCGGCAAAGACAGCGGCGTGGAAGCGCGGGTGGTACAGCAGGCGGAAGCACTCAGCCGTGTCCTTGATCCACTGCTTGATGTCCTCGCGGTTCGCCGACTCCTGCAGCAGCACACTGCCGCCGTAGTTCGTGTCCACGTAGCGCACAATGTCCATGCTCTCTGGGAACGCCTTGCCGCCCGCAGGCTGCAGGATCGGCGCCTGCTTGCTGCCGACCAGGCCGATTGGCGTCGCCTCGTCGTGGTTCGCGAGGAAGATGAGCTCGTGCGCGACCTTCTTGAACCCAAAGATCATGCGCGCGCGCACGCAGAACGGACAGTGGTCGTAGATGTAGAGCTTGGGCAGTGCGGCGGTTGGCACGGAGGCGCTCTTCTTGGTGGTCGACGACGCCAGCGCGCGCTGCGTCGCATAGAGCGACGTGGCAGCGGCGCCCAGCGCCCCGCCGACGGTCAGCGCGACGCCGATCTTGGCCAAGTCCGAGCTCATTGTGGTGGTGGGTGTCGTGGAGCTTGAGGCGGTTGCTGCAGTGAAATGCGCTCTCGTACTGAAGCGCAAGGTGGTGATCTTTTTTGAAGAAAGATCTGCGGTTGAGAGGAAGACCGGGAGAAAGGTCGCACGAAGGTTGCTTGAGCGGCGTTGGGGCAACCTTCGGAGCATCTTTTTCTCGATCTCGATCTTTCGATTCTGAGAGATGCGCTTTTTTCTGTGCTTTTCAGAATTCAAAAGTTTTTTTTTCTTTTACGAGTAACATGCAGAGTGTGTGTTTTTACCAGCTGTAAAAAAAGACAATTGCGTTCTTACGGCCTCTCGACACCTCCGTTCCCCGTCTTCCATTCCTCTTACTGTTTGTTCCTAGAGCTCTTCTCATCTTGCCTAGGTCCTAACACCTCTCAGAGAGCTCCTACACTTTGTCCTGCGCTGGGTTTCTCTCGCGCTCATTACAGCAAACACCATCACCCGGGCCGCTTTCGTTGGAATAGCTGCTGGAGTCACTGGAGCCGCTGCTGGAGCCGCTGCTGGAGTCGGTGCATAACCTGCCGTCGGAAGAGCCGGTGCTTGGCTCTGGGCGGTGCTCGGAGGCAGACCACAAGGCCATATGGACATGGAGCCTATTGAGTCCATTGCCTGCGCCTCCTCCACCTCCATCAAGTGCCAAGGCTCTACGTCCACGTGGCCTCGCGGCTGAGCGTGGGGGCCTCGAGCTCCTCGAGGTGGTTCTACTCGAGATCTACCGGACGATGGTCAATTGATTGATTGACGATGCGCTCCTGAACGGCCACTTTCGCTCCTGAACGGCTACTTTCATCTCGTTTCGTGGCTCCAGGCATGGAATTCTATCGCCGAAGCGCTGCCTGTGATGCGCTATGCAGCGCACTATGGAAACCTCGAGTTTGTGCAACAGCTTGACGAAGAAGATCCAGCCCTTGATTGCGTCACAGAAGCGATGGTCTACACCACCGAGAACGGACACTTGAAGGTGGCTAAATGGCTCCACGAGAACCGTGACGAGGGCTGCAAGGAAGACGCGATGGACATCACTGCTACGAATAGCCACCTCGACATGGTGAAGCGGCTGGACGCTCTAATCGAACCTAAGGATGTACTTTCTGGAGTGATGAACGGCGCTGCTAGGGGTGGTCACTCGAAATGCTCAAGTGGCTACACAAGAACCGCGCTGAAGGGTGCACTACCAACGCCACGGATGATGCTGCGAAGCTCGGCTGCCTCGAGGCTATCAAGTTTCTACAGGAGATCTGCATGGAGGTCTGTACACGAGAGGCGATGGATTTGGCAGCAGTCCATGGCCACGTGGACATTGTCAGGTGGCTGCACCAGAACCGCACGCAGGGCTTGTCTAACGCGACAATGACAATGACCGCGCTCAATGGCCATATTCCGACGTTGTTCTCTTTCTGCATGCAAACCGCAGCGAGGGCTGTGGTCGGATCGCGGATGACAGGACGTGTATCATGAGATTGGAGATCGCGCAGTGGCTGAGTGAGCACTATCCTGGTGCAGTGAGTGTCGCAGCGGTACGAGCGCATGGCGACAACAGATACGTGTTTCGACACATGGGGGACGACAAACTCTGATCCGTGAGAGTGGGAGAGCTTAGCAATTTAACCAGATTACACAAAAATCAAACGCAAAGGTATGCTTCCATTACCAATTTGTTCAAAGTCAGAGAGAACAAGCACTTGTAGCTCATCACAATGACCCCCTCGCTTAACAGGATCCCGTGATGCCGACATCCGCGGCCGTGACCTGCGTGAGGTTGCCGATCCAGCCGCGCATGGCGTTGACAATGCCCAAGTCGCGATGCACGCGCGTGTACTTGCCACCGACGAAGTTCTCGACCGTGTAGCCGCACGAGCCGGCGCGGAAGGCCTTCTCGTAGGGCACGCCCTTGAGGCACTTGTTGCCGAGCGATGTATCAAAGCCGGCGCAGTCCGAGAAGCCGTCGGGGAAGCCGTTCGAGCCATCGGGGAAGAACGTGTACGAGCTCAGCACGACGCGGATCTTCCAGTCAGCATCAGTTCGTGTGAAGAGCTGTTTCTCAAACTCGCGGTGCTTGTTCACATCCTTGTCGCGCACGAGCACCGAGCCTTTGTCGCCCATGGGACGAGTCACCGAGTCAGACGGCTGCTGGTCATGGTCATCGTTCTGGATCACGAAGCGCGACGGCGGCAGGATCCACGAGCCGCAGAGCGGGAAGTTGTTCGGGTAGTCCCAGGACCAGAGCTTGAGCTTATTCACGTCAGCCTGCGAGATGCCCTCGGCGAGGAACTTGGCGTCAAGTCCCGTGTAGAAGTTGTAGTTGGAGCTCGCATCACAGGCCACCACGTTCTTGTCGTCGCTGATCACAACCTCACCCCAAGAGACAAAATCCGCGGGGAAGCTGCCGCCCATGTACTTGCTCAGGAGGCCAAAGATCGCGGCCGCGTCCGTCGGACCAATGTGCTTAATCGCATCCACGCGCAGGCCGCTGATGCCGACGCCCAGAAGGTCGACAAAGTACTGCGCTATGCGCTCGCGCACGTAAGGTTGCTTTGTGTTGAGGTCCGAGAGCCCTAGGAGCCACTCGTTCTCCATGAAGAACGGATCCTTGGCGTCGCCGGTCGTGCGTTCGCAGTGGAAGTCCGTGGGTCCAAAGGGCACGGCCGGGTACTCCATTGCTGGACGCTGGGCAGTATACGCGTTACCGACGTACGCGTATGAGTGCGTGAAGTAGGGCGAGCCCTTCGTGCTCGATTTGGAAGACCATTTGGCGCACTGGTTGTTTCCGTTGTCCTTGCGGTGCGCCGTGTACACGTCGTTGCCGCCACTGGCCATGTGGTTCACGACCGCGTCGGCATACACGCGCACGCCATTGGCGCGACAGGTCTGCACCATGGAGCGCAGCTCGGCACGCGAGCCCAGACGCGAGTACAACCGGTAGCTCACGGGCTGGTATGTGATGTACCACGGGTTGCGCTGGTCCTCGAAGGTCCACTGATTGGAGAAGAGCGACTCCTGCGGCGGCGGGATCTTCACACCCATGTACCCGGCCTTGCCCAGGAAGTCCCTGCACTCAGCCTCAATGTCCGCGTAGGGCCAACCAAAGAAGTCGACGACAGCGCCGCGCTGGCCGCCTTCCATACCCGCGGGCTGGCTAACTGCGTTCGCCTGCCAAACAAAGTTGACTGGGTCGAGGCCCAGTGTCCACTTCTCGCCGTTCGAGATCGCAGTGCAGTCCACTTTGATGAGCAGATCGGCCTTCAGGGAGCTCGTAGCCGTGAACTGGGACGAGGACTGCGTCACGCTGTTGAACGTGTACATACACGTAGCGTTCGTGCGCAGGAAGGTGCGTGCCGTGATCGTGGCTGAGAGTCGGTCGGGCGCGTACACGACGTGCGCGTAGCCCGTGAGCGAGCGGTAGTCTTGGTACTCGACGGACCAGCCGGCCGCATTGCGCGGCGGGGTCTGCCACCTGCGCGTCTCGTCCGAGTCTGGGAACGCGGTCTGCGAGCCCTTGCACTGGTCCAAGCCTTCCCAGGTCCAGCACGCGCCTCGCGTGGGCGGTGTGCTGACCGTCGTGACCACTGAGTACGTGCCCGCGGCCGTCACCTTGTAGTTCCTGTTGGCGTTGTTGTCCCAGACGCCGTTACCGTTGTTGAACACGAACTCGAGCGTGGCCGCGGGCGCCGCGAGGTCGAAGCGGAACCAGCCTTCTTCGGCCGGGAACTGCACGTAGTCGGCACTCTTAATCATCTGAACGCCAGGTACGGTGGTCCAGGTTGATCCCTGGCTGTAGTGGATGTACGGAGCGGTCCATCCCGTTCGGAAGTAGACGTGCAGGCCCGTGCCATCGTTGCTCTTGACGAGCGTCTGCGCTTTGATCGAAGAGGCCATCAGGAGAGTCTGAACGAACATAAAGAGCGCCGCTAGGAATTGAAAGGAGCTCATGATGAGCCTTTCAAGCGGGACTTGGAGGCTTGGAGACTCGGGAATGCGCTGCTGGAAGGAAATTCAAGAGTGAGAGGACCAACCGAGGCTGCGAAGCCAAGCCAAGGCCGCTGCTGTGTTTATATGCGCGATCAGCCATCTCATCGACAGTGGAACATTGCACTAGAACGGATCCAATAGACGGATGGAGAGGTGGAGGTGTCGAAGGTGTTCGCGGAGTGCTGCTCAGATTTAAGTTCGGGCAGCGAGGTCTAACACTTGATTTATTTCTCGTGCGTCGGTCAAGACTCTAAGTATTGGCTTGGACTGAAGCAGTCTTTAGAGTTGTAGAATGCTAGTGTTTCGTCTTGATAAACTTCAGCTGTCCATCTCAAGTTGAAGCGACTCGTGCCACTTGATTCATAAGACACAGTTGCCACTCGCTCAGTTGGTAGTCTGGCAATAGCTACAGGAGGATCGTGCTTTCAGGACTGCCACCTTCTCAGTCCACTGCAACAGCGTAATGTATCAGAGGGGAACCAATCAAACAAGCGAGATGTGGACAAAGATCTTCTCATATTCAGTAGCTGGCTGGTGCTGGTGCTGATGGCCGTGTTCTCGCTCGAAGGCGCGTGTCAAGTTGGCAAGGTGACACTGCGCTGCCATCTGAAATTCATTTATCTGATTCTGCTTCAGCTTGTCAAAACAAGGTGAAAACCACTTCTCAAGCCATTATTCACATTTCGACAATACCATACAAAATCAAGTTAAATTTTAAAAAAAGGTTGACGAAAACTCACCGTGTTTTGATACATTTTTTGTTGCATTTTCACTGTTCTGTCTCTTGTCAGACGGCTTCAACTTGAACATGAGCTGCTCCACTTGATTTCGATGGATGACCAAAGAACGGACAAAAAGGTCTCATTGGCTCAGAACCACATGGATGAGTTCTCCTTCTTGGTTGAGAGGATCCGCGACTGGCGGCTCTGGCGCCTGCTATTCTGGATCGTCTCCATCGTGATCACGGCCTTCTGGAGGAACTCGGCGACCTCAATCGTCTTGTCCGCCGCTCGGAGCAGCGACGGGAACCCAAACTTCTTTGCAATCAGGTTGCATAGCACTCGACCGCAGCGCCCATTGCCGTCGTGGAACGGGTGGATGTAAAACACGAGCACGGCGAACGCATAGTAGGCGCACAGCAGTGGCCGCTGCTTCCAACGCTCAGTATCGTTAATGGTCACCACCAAATTCTGGAGCGCGTCTTCGATCTCACCCACGGGGAGGAAGACGCGGTAGATCCGAGGCGAGGCATAGCCCACTGCCGCGCTGGATCGGATGACCCCTGCCTGGCCGCTGGACTCGGGCAGCAGACACTGGTGGATTGAGAGCAGCTGGTTGTAGGAAATCAGGCAGGAGGTGTCCTGCATGACCTCGTTGATCACCTCCAGCAGGCGCTTCCGCGGGTCGACTTGTGCACTTGAAGTCGATCTTTTGATCGGCGTCTCGTGAGCTGAACCCACAGCGTCGTAGAGATCACTCGAGGTGAACGCACCAGGCTTGGCGCCGTCCCAGTAGCCGTTTAGTAACGACACTTTCCGGTTGAACGCGTCATATTGAGCCTCGAATTTGTCGAGAAGCTGATAAGAACATCATTTTAGTTAGCCAACCTTTGAAAACCAATTTCAACAGCAAAATCACCTACCGTGCTGATTTCTCGGTACACTGGGGACTTTGGGTTCCCTGGTACTCCGAAGTATCCGTCTCCTGCTGCTGCGAATAATCAAATATTAGCTTTTCTCAAGGTTCATGCACATACACACAGTATGAGTCATAAACTATCAGCGTACCACTTGATGAGGACTTGGATGAGGCAGGAGACGCCGTGACAATTTTTACTGGAGGCGCTTTCACCACTGGTGCTTTGCCTGGATGGATGTGACCTGGAAGTGAAAAATAGAGGCCCACGAGTTAGTCTACGCCAATAACAATATGCAAAAGTAGGCTACATACCTGAAACGTTGTACTTGCACAGGACGCACTCCACCACTACTGGGGCTGGCTTCTCCTTCACAGACTCAGCCTCCGGGGCTGCTTGCGGTTGACTGGCTTGCTGTTCGCTCGGGGCGATAGATCGCTCGCTCTGGCTTGGATCAGTCCCACTACTGTTCATACACTTGTTAAACTGTGGCACAAGCGTGTTTGTGTCCATAAACACTGTGCCTTCAGTTGGACTGACGCTGTAGAGGTACTGGAGGTAGTACTTCAGGTGCACGAGCAGCTCCGTCTTGGTTCGGATCACGCCACTGCACGCCGCAATCACCTCCGCTGGCGTCTGATTGGGTCTCGAGAGTCCTCGCGGCGAGCTCTTGTCGTCCTCACTATTCAACGCATCGTGGAAGAATCCGTTGCAAAGCAGAGCGACAATCGATCTCAACAACGAGATGACGGCCAAGTGGTCTTCGCTGCTCATTGAGGTCGCGAGCTTGTCCACCATGTCAAAGAGCCCCCACTCGAGAGCGAGTGGGAAGGAGTCCCCGACCGCCACTGTATAAATCAAGTCGACACCATAGTAAACACAGTTGGTTAGTAAAATATAGCCCCAGGAGTCGTGACGCCTTGGATCTACAGCATACGATGCGACTTACCATCCTCGCTGGTCACACTCGGGTCGATCAGATCCCCATTGGCAGTCAGAGCGGTGTCGAGTGACTGGCAGTACTGGAACCTCGGGACGTGCACTGTCCCAGTGGGCGAAGACACAGCCGAGAGCACCTCCAATCGAAGCGTTGAGAGAACCATCACGGACCTAAGCAGTCGCTGGATCCGCTGTAGCTCGAGGGGCTCTTCTGGGATCACCTCGTCCGAGTACCACGACAGCACTGCAATCGTCGACATCTTGTAGATCATGGGCACCGACACGATCGTCTGGATGTGAGCTCGTCGCGCATGCGGCAGCAGGAAAAAATGCGATTGGAGCGCCGTGTTGAGGTTGAGCCACTCGGGGTGCTGGCCGCTGAAGACGCTGCCTGTGTGGCCCTGTCCGGGGTCGATCATCATGAGCGAGCCCACTTTCCGGAACATCTGGATCGGGTCCAGCCATAGCGACGTGCTTCCAGTGCCATTGTTGCTGTTGTTTCTCGCTGTTGGTGATGCTGGTGGCGAGGCCATCATTATGTCACTGCCATTGCCACCAGTGTTAACGTTGTTACTTCCTCGATCAAGGGCGCGCCGGCTGAGTAACGAGTCGTTCCGGTGCCAGACGCCGTGTGCGACCAGCACGCAGTTGCCGCTTTCCTCGGTCATTGGACAGTAGACTTGGCCCATCAGCCATCGTTTCTAATCGCAACAACATTCATACAAGTTCGTTGGTTACGACAACTACATTCACAAATGGCACCACCAAATTCCAACAAAACATACTCTGGTCACCACGCGCAGCGTGAACTCAAGCGCGGCGTTGAGCGTGATGTTGTCGATCTGGTCGACCGCAATCGTCGCGCGGTTGCCGCTCTCGTTCGCGTGGTTCGCCATGAGGAAGCGCGCGACCTTGTTGTGCGCAAAGTCGATCGCCTCGGAGAGCGGCGACGTGCCCCACCGGTCCAGCAGGTTCACGTTCGCGGCGCAGTCGACGAGGAACTTTACGATCTCGTAGTGGCCCTCAGCGCTCGCGATATGGAGCAGCGTACGCAGGTCGTAGTCCTGCACATCCGGGTGCACGCGCTCGGGCACAAACAGCTTGAGCTCTTCTAGGTCTCCACGCTTCGTCGCTCGAAAGGCCTGGGAGACGTGCTGCTCGTCCTCGCCGTCCTTGGCTTTGATCACGAGCTTGTGCTTCTGGTGCGTGCGCAGCATCTCGGCGATCGCGTAGTACTGTTTCTCGACCGCGATACTCAGTGGGGTGCGACCCTCGCCATCCAGTACGTTCGTGTTCACATCCGCAGAGAGCAGGAGCTCGATCATGCCGACCTTGGCGTTCTCGACCGCGATGTGGAGCGACGTGCGGCCGCGTGCGTCCTGGATATCGAGCTCGAGACCGTCGAACCATGCACGCTTGACGCGCTCTGTGTTGCCCTCTTCGATGGCGCGGAAGAACGAGCCCAGGTCCGTACTGGAGCGCGACCGCGTCATCTGAAGCCCCTGGCGGCGCTGCAGCAACGACGATGATGACCGGGGCGTGCTCTTTTCGCTAAACATGACTGTGCGCTTGCTGTGGCTCGACGAATTGTACTGCGCACGCTCGAGCAGCTGCAGGATCGTCGCGTTCCTCGTCTCAAGCGCGCAGTCCACGGGCGAGCGGCCCCAGCGGTCGATCACCTCGGTCGCGGCGCCGCATTGCAGCAGATACTCCACGGCCTGGAGCTGGCTATCGCTCACGGCGATGTGCAGCGGCGTGCTGTCATTAAATACAGCAATAGCAGAACGGATACAGTGAGTCCAGACGTCCAAGCTTACTACGATCAGCACAGTGAGATTCATGTGAGCAGGCACGCACCGCTTGTCGTAGTCGGCGGCGTTCACGTCGGCGCCGTGCTCGCGCAGCTTGCGCATCATCTCGACGTTGCCCTCAGCGGCCGCCCAGCACATCGCAGTCGTGTGCGTGAGCGATCCGAGATTTGGCACAGCGGCCGCGACGTCCGCTGGGACGGCAGGCAGCAGAGGCGCTTCGTCTTCGCACGCGTCCATCGCGAGTCCAGCCGGCGTTGAACTGCTTGAGCCTTTTACGGTTTAATATAGGGCCTTCGCGTTTTAGTATAGGGTTTGGGAACACTTTTGAGAGGGTTGTCTTGCTACATATCCGTTATTTCGGGGGGATTTCGTTAAAAAAAGGTCTTTTAAAAGGATTTGGGCGGTCTATATACAAATTCCAAGTCACCCATTCCTATGGTTTTTATGATGAAATGGTGGTTACTCTTTTGGATATTAAAAGATTGGATCGTAACCCATACAAAGTCCAATATAAAACTCCTATAGTTTTTATTACCCGTTTAACCGGAGCTCTTTTTTGGACATCAATGAACTGCATATTCCAACACTTTAAAAGTACTGCGTGAGTATACAAATCTTTTGCTAAAAGTGTAATTTTTTAAATGGACCTCGACCACTGCCCTAACAGTGAAAATTGCTGAAGCAGTCATCCCCCCGACCAAGCTGCGGACATCTTCCACCTGATCACGATGCTGATAGAGTGCCTATGAAGGCGCTCATCGCGGCAAGTAGTGCTTGGAGAAGCGCCGTGTACGACAGAGTGCGCCGCCGCGCAGAAGATCTCCCCCCCTGTTGCGAAGTCGGCCCCACCTCTCCTGACAGCTGACAGCTGACAACCTCGCTGAACTCGCGGTGTGGAGGACCAATAACCCGTTCAAGACAGCGTTAGAGTGCGTCCTCCACATTGCGAGCACGTACGGTGTCAGTGTGTCTGTGGGTTATGTGGCTCTGTTTGTTAGCAGGAACCGTCTTGAGAAAAAAAAAACAATGTTCGGTGACCCAGGCCACAGAGCGATACATCTGGAGGCCGCGGTGGTGGAAGCTCTTCGCGCTGCGAAGTTCAGGATTCTCACTTTGTGTTTATTATGTTTTTGGTGTTTTATTACACTTAGATTGCTTGTTGCTCTTCTCAACATAGCGAGAAACAAACCAAGACATGACGATCACTGTTCTGTGTGATCGGACGAAGGCCGAGCAGAGCGGCTCTCAGATGAAGCGTCTCGTTGAGGTGCAGCATTCTGCATCTCTCGTGAATCATGCTGAACTAATGCATGTGTTTTTGTATACAGGGGGCATCGATGTTCGGGTCGGAACCTCCAAGATGAACCACCTGAAGCTGTGTATGATTGATAACAAGATCCGCATCGATGGTGGTCAAAAGCAGCTTTCGAGTCAAACATCGAAAAAATGGAGATCATCTACGAAGATCCCGATGCTCTGAAGCACCGCAATGAGTTCTACGCCATTCAGAAAGGGACCAACCGATTCAGCCCCCGAATGTGCTCAAGCCGGCGACGGAGAATTTTGAAAGTTGAGTTCTTTTCAGTTTTCTCCAGTTTTCCATTTTCAGTTTTCTCCAGCTTTCTTCACAACATTTTCTTTTCTCCAGTTTTCTTTCTAGTTGCGCTCTGCTCTCCGAGGTCGGCTTCGCATCTTGCGTGTCGCTTGTTGACGTGGTCGCGGCCTCCGAAATCCCATGCAGCAACAACAATACGTGCACGCATAGGTGAATCCAAAGATGCAGGCCCACCCCAGCAAGCTCATCTCGCCCAGGCACACCACCATGAGTCTCTCGATTGGAAAATCGTTGAGACTGGATGTTGCAGTACCACCACCGCACTGTCCTGAATTAGTCACCACCAAGGCTGCTCTCAATTACCTCACAACTCGTTATTCTTCCAGCTGCACAAGCCTCCAGAACCTTCAACCCATGCCACAGCAACCATGGGTGGCAATGCGTCTAAGCCCAACCTGAATCAGACGCTCATTTCCCAGATCGAAGCACCAGTCGTGGCCCTTGACAAGCGCTTCTGCTTGCTCGAGACCATGAAAGTGCGCTTTGCGAACTATTCCGGCCACAACGGACTTCCAGGTCTGCGACTTCGAGTCACCCAAGAAGCAGCGGTTCCAGATCGCCGATCGCAAGACCGTCTTCGACGAGGACAACCTACTGCTGGTCACGCTTCGACGCCGCAACGCGCACGTCACAGCCATCGCTGACGCAAGTTCGTCAACCGACAAGGACCTATTCATGATCGAGTGGCGTGGAGACTCGCACTTCATCGACATGTCAGCGCGATTAACCGATCCCGATTTTGGGGTCACGCACCGATTGGAGATCGCAGGCGCCTGGGACCTACGCAAACTACTTGTGTGGCTCGGAGCGCCTCCCAGTCGGCCGCATCCGAAAGATCGTGATGGATTTGATATCAAGGACGCACCGGGCGTCGACGTGGCACTCATTCTGCTCTTCTGCGTTGTCCTGCACGACAAGACTAGTGGCAGTCGAAGCACTGCCTTCCACAAGTGCCGTTAATCGTGTTGGTCTAGATTTTTTGAGAAGAGAATAAATAATTTGCATCAAGGTGGTTCTGATCTGAGCTCTCAAATCTACCTTCCTCCGTTGAAACCAAGCACTCCGACCATTGAAGCCGAAACGATAGCCACTGTTTGGAACAGCTACACGCTCCAGCATGTGGACGTCGCGCTCGTGCCTCAGGCCACCCCCGTTGTGGTGATCCACTGGGCGCTGTGCGAGCCTCGGCCCGTGACACTGGTGCGGAAGCATAATGACTCGAAGTTCCGTGTGCCTGGAACTGGAGGCGGACTACATCGGCAAATCCAGTCCGCCTCCAGCTCCAGGCGCGCGGCACGATGTTTAAGCACCGGTTCTTCCTCGTGGACGCGAATCGGAAGCCCATCGTGAACTACACGAGTGGCATCACTGTGACGAACTCCGTCGTCTCCATCTGGCCGGGCATCAAAAAGGACGGCCCCAAGTGGTTCAACATCACTGCGGCCTTCGTCCCAGGTACCTCGACCGCTGGCGTTGAGTTCACCGACGTGTCGACCGGCGAGCAGTGCGAGATGGGGCTTTGTCATCAACACTTTGCAGTATGACGTGGCACCCAACGTCGACGTGGATCTGGTCATGCTCGTCATGAACGTCTTGGACTGTACAACGAGGATGTACGATGCAGCCCAGAGCAGCGACTGAAAGGTGGCTAATTGAATGCACGAGGCGTACTGAGTGAGCTTCGTGGGTCACTGGCACTGCCAAGAGGTAGTAGAAAAGCAAGAGCAACCAGCATCGAGCGAGAAAAACAAAAATCCAGCAAAGCGCGAGTGATGGGAGTGCACGCCTACGTTAACCGGACACTTCGCGCTATCTCTAGCTGGTGCATCCAAGATGCCAAGTTGGTCACTCCTGCGCTGACATCGCATTCATTTCGGTGTGGCGCGGCCCAACATGCCAACTCTGATTACAAACTGAGCGCCCAGTGGATATTAGGTCGTGGAGGCTGGCAGCTCTCTGCCTTAGCCAAGGCGTTTGCTTACATCGTGAACATTACCAAAGAAGACCAGTGAGTTGGCAAGAGTTTGAGCGAATGATCCACTTCATTCTATCTAACACTGCCGTCTCTTGTTTGATTCAGGAAAGCTTGATGGCTATATCAACATCAACCGAGTTCTTCGAATGACCCGCTAAGCAAGATTTTTGATCCAGGTCAACCAGGTGGATGGAGTGGAACGCACGCATCACTACTGTCTATCACCCGAAATCTTAATAACTACACTCTGGGGGTCGTCAAAGTACTCGTAGGTTTCCAATGTCAAGGGCCGCTTCTCGCCCTTGAAAATTCTCCCCACAAGGCTTCGCAATGGAGTGAGGTGTCCGGACTGTTTCATCGGCCGATAGAGCTTGATGAACTCGATTACGTGAGGTTGTCCCTCGCGAAGTCCTCGGAGCGTGCAGCCTTCACTTCGGTTCTTGTGGAGGAACTTGACAGTGCCGAGATAGTCGTAGACTGCAGCGTCAGTCATGACACTAGGCGTGAAACCTTCAAAGTTGTGATCATGCGCGTACTTGATGCAGGTCAGGTGGCATTTTCTCGCGGCAGGAAGCGACAGTACGACACACAGGTTTCGTCGACTTTCTGGTAGAATTGCCACCGCGAAAAGCCGTCGTTACACGCCACTTTCGCGTCACCAAGTGCGCGATTATCGTGCAGGAACTTGATAATATCGAGATGACCAAACTCCGCGGCGTAGCCCACTGCCAGGTTGAGACATCCGTGAGCCCCGTGCTCGAGCAGATACTGGACAAGCGGCATGTTGCCCATTCCTGCAGTGATGCCGAGCATAGAGGCTGGAGGCTCGTAGCCACGGCCATGGACCCAGCAGATGACGTTGAGGTTGCCACATTCTGCAAGATGCTCGAATTGATCATAGAAGATACAGGGCTGCTTGTCTGCCGTGAACTTGTTATAGACCCAGTCGAGGAACGCGATGTCTCCCGTGTGCGTGACAGCATAGCCCATGACCTCGATGAAGTTCGGGTCAGTGATCTTGGAGAGTTCCGAGAGCGCACTGAGCACCTGCTTGTCCTTGCATATGGTGACAACATGCCAGAGCTGAAAAGGTTTTGCCCCCAGCCTCCAGAACAAGTCGCACCTCCACGGCCACGTCCTATGCGAGGACAAGTGCTGGTCCACGTGCTTGCCGTTCTCGCGCTCCTGGAATCCGTTCACAAAGTTCTTCAAGGATGCGACGGTGGGGATGAAGTCGATGATACTGTGGAGGAGTGAGGCGTCTGTGAGCACTTGAATCAATGCAGAGTCCATGGATGGTGAGCTTGCAGGATTGTGCAGCGGGGCCGTTGGTTGTAGTGGTTATGGATCTGTTGACAGGGAAGACGCGAATTGCAGAATGAAATGAGAACCCAAACACATGGGGATCTGAAGACAAATTGATAAGTTTTGGATCTCGATTGCGGGTTGAAAGCGGTTGCTAACAACCACCAATGATATTTTCTGTGAGTGTGTACCTAGGTTCATTCCAAGTGGGTCAAGTCAGGTCTCTTTTTTCTTCTAAGTGCCATCATCTGAGAGACGATGACCACGAACGCTGCGCAAGGAGCGTCGATCTCACATGCAGCACCCATCTCCTGCACTTGTCAGCTCGTGATAGAGCTCGAGAATCTCTCTCTCTCTCTCTCTCTCTCTCTCTCTCTCTCTTCTTCAACACGATCGCGCTATAGATACTGCCTCGTTCCACACAAAACTCTCGACCGTAGCTGAGCGCGAAATTCTGTATGGTCCACAGTTGGTGCTTCTCTGTGCTCTACTTGCTGGCTTGGAGGTCGGTCCGGGTCCTGTACTATTGTTTGGAATCGAACGCGTACAATTCCGTGGTGCTTGAGGCTTTGGTCCCCCGTCGAATCTGGTTTCCCCCATCCAGCAGGCGGTAGATCGGCACTCGGGATCAGCGTTGTAGGTGGCCCAAGCTGGCCCGTGACCTCACGGTTCGTGTTGTAGTACGCAGGATCTTGCCACGTTTTTTGCTGCAAAGTATACACACATTCAAATCAGCATGAGCTACACAGCAAAGGTAATCAACACAAATTTTGAGAATGAGTGCTTCTGTACCCCTTCGTTGAGCGCCAATTGGGCCAGGATCTGCACAAGTTCTCTCTCGTCGCGCACGCTCAGGTCCAGAGGCTGGAACTGCCGATCCGGTTGCATGGGATCGAAGATGTTGAGCCAACCAAGGCGCCGGACGCACTCGTGCTGGTCCTCTGGCACCAGGTCGTCGTAGATCTGTTTACGCATGAGCTGAGTTTAGTATCCAACAATGCCTATAACCGATACATACAAGCACGTACCTGGATAAAGTTCTCTGCATCCACAAGTCGACCAAAGAGAATACACGCAGCTCGCGCCCGCGTATTGATCGCGTTCGGGAACGCTGCAATCAACTCTGCTGCCTGGTCTGAGCACAGCCAGCGATCACTCACCAGCATCTCGAGCTGACTGAGCTTCTGCTGCACACCATCTAGCGTCCCTTTTACACGGAAGACGCCTGGAATCCTCGACTCGCCACTTCTCTTTGCCTTCACAACCGAATTTCGCAGGATCTCCCAGCGTAGCAGCGCATCCAGTCGAGTCTTTTCGGAAGCGTCTGACATGTCAGCACTGTGATTGTTCGCCTGTCGTCGATCGCTGCTGTCTACATCACTCGAATAGTCAGCAATCGGCTCGGACAAGACCTCCAGGAGCTGCTCGAACCGGCGCCTCGTCAGCGTTTTCGTCCCACGCGGCGGGCGTGTCGTACTGACGTAAAAGAACTCCACCTTTCGCTTCATATCCTCTCGTGCAGCAGAACCCAGTGGCATTATCACCTTCGATGCCAGCTGCTGGTTGTTCGAGCTCGGTGCTAAGAGTGCATTCAGGATGTAAGTGCTGGTCAGCAGCACCATCTTCCCGTCGATAGTTGCGTTGCGGAAGTTCTCCCAATTGCCGTGCTGCGACGTATCGCTGCGCCCAGATCGGTTCTTGCTAAACTGTTTCTCTTCCTGTGCGATGAGCGCGAGCTTCTTGAGCGCCGCGCGATCGTCAGCTGATACCAGGTCAAAGCAGTACTTGTTCGTCAGCGAGCCCAGCAGCACTGAGTACATGTTTCCAAGCTGCTTGCGGAGCGTAAAGCGCTCCTGCCATTGTCGTTTCGGGTCAAATAAGTGCACGACCAGCGAAATTGCTTCTCTGCGATTAACCATCTGCGGCAGAATGCGCACGAGCGCAGCGATTTTGCGTGGTGCTGATTTCAGTTCCCCCTGTTTCTCAAGAAGTTGCTCTGCCTGTGACGCCGTAAAGAAGAGATCCGAGTCAGCAAGCACCGCTCTCAAGAAGTCAGCTTGCTCAGCATTGTTGCGGCTCATGCCCTGGGCACTCGCCATCAGCTTCGCGATCACAGCGTCCGACACATTCTGACTGGGAGAGAAGGCGTTGGATGAATGCATTTCCGATTCATTCTCGGTGTCACTTTTGGGTCCGCTGCTATGTCCCTGGTGGTGCTCGTGATCTCGATCGAGCTCGACACTGAGCAACCCAGTGGTCGGGATCTTCCAAATAATCCCCGAGGCTTCTCGCAGTGCGATGGCTTCGTACACATCGTCCAAGTTCTTCTCTCGTTGTTCATCATGAACATCACTGAGACCCTGGTGATCTTCACTGTGAGCTGCTCGGAACATTTCGGCTTTCATAAACTCGAGAAATTCGTGCTCATCGATCTCGCCACTGCTGTTGAGGTCGTAGTGCGCCATCATGCGCTTGATCTTGTGCGGCGTCACGTCCTGGATGCCGACAAATCGGAGCACGTTCTCGATTTCCTCGGCGTTGAGACTTCCCGAGTGGTCCGTGTCCACCATCGCGAAGCCGCAGCGCAGGAAGAGATCCTGGAACTCATCTTCCTGAAGCGAGCCGTTGTGGTCGTAGTCGTACTCGTGTAGGAGATTCGTCATCATCTCTTCACTGATGTTGAGACCGTGTTCCCGCAATGCCTGGATGAGTTCTTGAGAGTCGACAGAGCCTGACTGGTCCTTGTCGATCTGAGCGAAGAGCAGTGTCACGGGGCTTTGATTCTTAAGAACCAGTTCTCTGTTGTCTGGGGTGATCGCTTTCTTCCTTGGCCGCCGGGAGAGTTCGATCTTCGTGCCAGCAGATTTACTATTGCCTCCTCCATTCGATGAGAGCAAGTACTCGAGCTTGACGAAGCGAAACTCGGCTTTGAACGTGGCGATGCGGAGCAGCTCGTGTGCGATCATGTTCTCGTATGGGTCACTGAGGTCGAGCGCGTATTCCCCAGTCGGGTCTGCCGGGTTAAACAGTGTCATCTCCTTTGTCGTCTTGCCAGAATCACCACCGCTGCCACCAGATTGCTTTCCTTTCAGCTGCACCGCACCTATCGACCTTGTCAGGTTGCACTCAAAGAGCGACAGATGACAGGTCGATCTTGCACCACCTGATCGCGTGCACGAGGCGTGCATAAGCGCTCGACCGCTCTCCATGCCGATGGCATTTCCATCCAGGACGAGCTCCCGCAGGCCTTTGTTTGCGGCAAGCCCACCGGCAATCACCATGGCCCCCTTGGCACCGATGCTGTTGTAGCTCAGGTTCAATTTCACCAAGGCCGTGTTGATACGAATGGTCTGGCCAAACACCATCGCGCCTTGGTCACCGCATGCATTGTAGGACAGGTTGAGCTCTTTCAGGTTGTAGTTCAGCTGAAGTGCGTTGGCGATGGGCGAGGCACTCGCGAACTTCAAGAGGTTCCACGAAAGATCCAGCGTCGCGATATTCAGGTTCACGTTCAGCATGGCGCCGATCGATTCCCCTCCTGTCGGCAACGGTCCCGAAGCCGAACAGCTTGAGCCCTTGACCTTAGCCTTTGTGCTCACAATCTGACCGACTCGATTCGAGCGAAGATGCAAGTGCTCCACGGACTTGTTCTTCTCAAAGGCGATCATGAACAGCGTGCACTCCTGGTCGTCCACGTCCGCATTGTTCAGCGTCAGCGTCTTGATTGTGCATAGCGACGATGCGATATAGTTTCGTAGACTCTTGGCGCTCTTGGAGCCAATTTCGTTCTCCGAAATGTCGAGCTTCGTCAGGTTCGGCTTATTCTCCAGTGCGAGCAATAGCGCGTTCAGCGCTGTATCTGAGAGGCGATTGTCGCTCACGTTGATGGCTTCAACCAGTGGCAGGTCCGGGAGACACTCGGCGAACTGGATGATGAAACGATCGCCGAGCCCTTGGTGACTGAAGTCGAACGTGTGGCAGTTGTCTTTACGGATGAGAATCGAGATCGCTGGGTGTGTCTCTGCAATACACGATGAGAGGAACAGAACGCGAGGCGAGTGCAGTGACGGACTTGACTCCATATTGGCAAGTGCTGACAGTCCAGAGAGTTGTCCCGAGCCAGAACCAGTTGGAGACTGCAGTGCTTGGCGGCGTCGAGCGTACGACGATGTTGGAATGCGAGAGACATCTTCGGATGACTGTGACGTTGACGATTCTGGTGCGGTGTCATGGTTGCTCACTATAGACGATAGCATGGTGGTGCTCTTCCGTATTGGCGACGCTGGCGATCCAAGACCGCCACTTGCTGTGTGGGTTCGCAAGGACGACTGCGAAGCTGCGTATTCTGGATGCCTCGTGTCCAGCGTCCTGTGCGCCTTCTCGACGAAGAGATGCGACTTGCCGTGCAGCTCCTGGTACGTCTTGTAGTATGCTGTCTTTGCGGCAGCACCAAAGTACTTGAGTCGCACCTGTGTTGATGTTGCTGTATCTGGATCAAACAACTCGTTCTCAGTGTCGTCAAGTCTGCTACGTGACAATGAACTTGCAAGGTTGCTGTTGGTGTGGTTGTTGGCACCCTCTTGTTCACCGTCCTTGTCTTCGTCCTCGTCTTGCGCGTCCTGCGCTGCAGCAGCCGCGAGCACAAGCTGATCCTGCAGCGGTGCAAACTCAAAGCTCATGTGTTGATTTGGATCCGAAAATCTTGACGGCGCGCCTGCTTTTGATGCCGATATGGCTTTTAGAGCGGCGATCTGCTGTGGACTCTTCAGCTGCCGGTCGTAGTACCGATTACGCACATTCTCGTCCAGCAGCTTCTCGACCTCGTCCATGGACTCCTGGTAGCTCATTGTTGCCGTGCTGATGCTTTTGCCGCCATTAACCGTAGAACTAGGACCGCAATTTAGCACCAAACTCGACCGCTGGGGCTTGACATGCGTCGTCTCACTCCGTGTGAGTGACGCCACAACTGGCGACTGCTGGAGGCTTTTCGTGGGCGAGAGCGATGGGGCCGGCGGCAGCAACTGCTGCGTAAGCGATCTGCGCTGTGGCGAAAGAGAAGAGCGCACAGCGTCGTGCATCTCGGTTGGCGAGACGTCGAGCACGTGGCTGTCCCAGCTCATGCGTCCAAGGAAGCGCTTGCCTGGCGCAGTCGTCACCACTGCCAACTCGCTCGCTAAAGCGTGAATGTCCACAGTCTACAAGCACACATCATACACATACAGATCATGCACACGGCTGGTTAGCGACTGGTACCTGTGCGAAACAAAAGCCAGCAAGCTGCACTTGCGCTGTTGCGCGACTGCTGGGCGGACGCCTTGCGCTGCGTGGACGAGGGCGACGCGAGAACACTCAGACGCGGCAGCAGATGCGCGTCCATCCTCTCAAAGTTGTCTGGGTGGATGGAGAGAGAGAGCGCGCGCGACGCTCAGTACGCAGCAGAGCGACGGGAGCTGCCACCTTGTAGCATTGCTCTTTTCGTCTTGTGTGCTTGATCACAAGTGCAACCAGCAGCAGTTCTTCCAAAAAAGAATAGAATATGGATCTGGATTGGGGATGAATGATTGGACTTTTTTGCAAATAAAATAAAATATATCTTAAAATATTCCATACGCTTCAACAAGGAGTCTGATATGTACCAGTATTCAAGCCCAGGTGATGCAGCCTTTGGTTCGCCTCGTATCCGATGGTGCAGCAGCACGCAGAAGTCAAGATGCAAGTCGCTCGTTTGTCCATCGCCTCTATCCGGATACAACTTGGCCCGCTGAGCTAGGCTTCCATTGCGCTGTTCATACCAGTTCATTACAGTATGGAACATGTCCTTGATGGCTCGTGTTGTACGACCTTCGTGCAACACTTTTTTGAACATGGCTACACTTGATGGGGAAGACCTCTGATGACGCAATCGCTTCAGAATGAAGTCTTCTCGCCATGGTGCTCTCGCCAGTCTTCAATCTGCTGCCATCAACACCACATCACTCTCATGAGCTTCTTGGTCGAGGACGATGCGCACGCAATGCTTCAAGAGGCGCTCGCGTTCATCGACGCGTGTGAGGACGATGGAGGCACCACAACCAGCAGCTCCAGTAGCCCCGTTGTCACCCCAACAAGACCATTCTGCCACCGATAGGCGAGCCGTATCGCGAGCAGCTCTTCGCTTCCCTATCCATAGCGAGTGGCGCAAGCTGGATAGGAGGAAATGCCACATCCAACTCGTCCCCTGCCATCCAGCTAAACCGCGAGACGAACAGCCACTACGAAGCGGTCAAACGTAATCGAGCTAAGAAGAAAGCCGAGGCGACGCGTCTGCGAGACCAGGTCGCAGCGCTTGAGGAAAGCCTCCGACGACTGCAGCGTGGAGCGAAATCATCTATGCACACACACCTCCAGCAGCACCTGTGGCGAACGAGCGATGTTAGCAAGAGAGCGAGAGCTCGTCCAGCAAGGACGATGTCAATGTGGCTCGAGATTGCAACTCTGCGGGCGCAAGAGTGCCAGAAATCCCAAGCGCTGAATGCCGAGCTTCGAGACGCTGTGAGCAAGCAGACTAGGCTCGCGAATGCCCTTAAAGCCATGCTGAGCAAAAAGTCCAGCCAGTTTGTGAGTCTCTCTATCTCCCCCAAGCAACCAGGGCAAACTGAATGACTAACATTGTGGTAAACACTTGCCTGTGTGTATAGGGACTTCACCTGCTGCGAGAGGACCAAAGGACGTACATGTACAACAGCGTATTACAACCGCAGGAGCCGCATGCAGTAGCAGACCTCCAACGGCGTGTCGAGCACCTCTACTTGGACCTCGAAGCGACGTTCTCACATGATTCCTGGACCAAAATGCTCAACTCTGTCGTGTGTACAAGTCAACTGAAGCTCGACCCTGTCACTGGCCCCACCAATGAGCTGCGCATGAGTGCACCACTACAAGGTGGCTTTATGGACGCCGGCGAGCTCCTGTGGCGATGCATCTTGGCAAATGAGGTGGTCGTCCAGACCCCACAGTACTACATGAAGGTACGAATTGTACAATACTCGGTTGGAATTCATTCTCTTGACCATAGCTGTCTCTGTTATTCTCTACAGAAGCAGCTACTTACACATTCGAGCCTTCTCAAGAGCTTCGTGATCCAACTTGACGGTCCAGCTGGACACATCGAGCTGCAGGGCGTCACGTACGTCCAGCGATTCAGCAACTCGGCCCGCGACGCGTACATCTGGAGCTCAGTGATCCTGTCGTCCCACGACAGCGAGGCCTTCCGAGAGAAAGGCTACGTGGTGGCATCCAGTAGCGCTACTGACGGCAGTTCTACCAATAGTCAAGCGCCCTTGCGAGGGTTCTACGAAGTTGCTAGTGACGCGCGACAACGAGACGTGTGTCCAACCAAAGCTCCATCAGCGGGAATTTGTGCTCAAGACGCTGGGCAATCGTATCCGCCACTTCCAGCAGTTCATGCAGAGTCTGCTGCTCGACGAGTTCGCTGGCGGGAGCATGAGCAAGTCGCCGCTCTTTCTCAGCGACGCCGCGACGTGTCAGAATTGGTAGTAGCACAGGCTTCAGACCCGAGTCGCGTCACATTGGCAAGGCGGTCGAAGTCGAGTTGACAGATGTGATATCCTTTCGTATAGCATGTCTACACGTGTATGATCTAACACAGGTTTCAAAAGTCGCCTCGCGACACATTCGTGCAACATTTTTCTGCTTCTTGTCGAGTTCTCCAGTTGAGCAGCATCATTATCAAGCTTGAAGCAGCGGCCTCGATGAGCTTCTTGGTGGACGAGGACGACGCGCAGGCGACGCTGCAAGTGGCGCTCGCATTCATCGACGCGTACACCAGCACGAGCGACTCCAGCAGCCCCCTGAGCCCCAACAGCGGCAACAGTGGGAGCCCGCCCGGCACAACGACGAATAGCGATGCGTGCAGCTCTTCACCACCACAGCAGCAACAGCAGACTACTGTCACGCCCAAGCGAGCTGCAGAGAGACCCAAGGGCAACGCAGAAGCAGTGCGACGGCTGCGTGTGAAGAAGAAAGCAGAGGCCGTGCAGCTCCGTGAGCAGGTCGCGCAGCTCGAGACGCAGCTACAGCAGCTACAGCGCGCACACAAGTCTGGCAGCTCACTACAAGTGTTTCTGCAGCGACTGCGGAAGAGTGGATACACTGGACTGCGCACAGAGAATAATAAAGATAGTGGTGATGACGCAGGAGGTGACGAGGAAGGTATTGAGCTGCTCGCGATGACACAGCCGCAGAACAATAACAATCTGTCGCCTTGGCTCGAGATCGCCGCTATACAAGCGCAGGAGCGAGTCAAATCGCAGACGCTGAATGCAGAACTGAAAGACGCAGTCAGCAGGCAGGTCAAGCTCGTCGAGTCCATCGAAGCCATGCTCGGGAACAAGGCCAGCCAATATGTACGTGTGGCTTGTTTGGTATTCTGAGAGATGGTCATATGCTGATTCACGGTGTATGCAATTAGGGACTCGACTTGCTGCGAGACGAACAACGGCAATTCTTGCAGCGTAATACGGCCTTGTCCAACGAATCGGGAATTCTGGTGGAGCTGCGGCACCGCGTGCAGCTCATGCACTTGCGCCTCGAGTCCGTTTTCAATCTGCAGTTCTGGGTCGAGATCGCCGACGCCACGGTCTGCTCGATCCGCCTTCAGCAAGATCCTGTCTCGGGGCCAATTGCAGAGCTACGCATGAACGTCCCACTGCCTTGCAACTTTCGAGAGGCGGGCGAGGTCGTTTGGCGACGCACAATTAGCATGAGTCCATTGATCGAGACGCCCAAGTACTCCATGCAGGTGCAC
Organism: Globisporangium paddicum; assembly: GCA_023334015.1. NCBI lineage: Eukaryota > Oomycota > Peronosporomycetes > Pythiales > Pythiaceae > Globisporangium > Globisporangium paddicum. The sequence goes on from JAASFV010000125.1 coordinate 26,879, forward strand.
TACATCATGTTATGTATTGTCGGTACGCTGACAACCAGTCATTTGTTGCTAAATTTCTATCTTTTACATACAGCGGCAGCAATTGACCCCGAACAGCTTTCAAAAGTGCTTCACAATCAAGCTTGATGGCGCACCAGGCGGGACGGCACTAGAGCTGCGCGGCACGGCGTACGCCCAGCGATTCCTCATCGACGACCGCTTTGCGTACATCTGGGTCTCGGCCATCGCACTGAACAATGGTGAGATGTATCGCGAACAGGGCTGGGCGGTCGCGAACAACGCGAGCGCCACTTCGAGCGAGCCGCAGACGCTCTATCGCGTGTACTTCCAGGTCGCGTGTGACTCGCATGGCGATGCGCCGAGTGCGGAATCCAAAGCCCGACGCGAGTTTGTCCTGAAGACACTGGGCAACCGCACGCGCGCGTACCACCAATTCACGCAGAACATGCTGCTGGACGCGTTCTCGGGCTTCCAGTCGCAGCAGCCGCTGCAGCTTCCAGGCTCCGAGATGTGCTGAGCGCAGCATTGTCGGGTCATTTCCTGGGCTATTCAATAGCCACCCAGGCTAGACATCAGCATTGGAAGGCGCGAAGTGGCCGCGTTATGTATCAACCTTTGGCTTCGGAGGTCGCTGACATTGCTAAACGAGGTCACCATCTCATAGAGCATATATGTTTGATGAGCATGATCTAACAAAGGCTCCATTTACAGTGTACGTTAATTTTCTCAATTATAGAGCACTATATACAACTCGACTGATACAGGTTTATTAAATTATAAAGGGTATTTCTTCTTACAACCTTCCAATAACAAAATGGTTTATACAAGGCTATTAAATTCCAGAATGCTCCTTTTTTGAAACAGAAATGCTGTTTCTGACCTGCTCTTTTAGCAGGCAGTAAACATAAGAGCATGAGCTTCTTGCTGGAGGACGACGTGCACGCGACGCTGCAGGTGGCGTTCGCATTTATCGACGCCTGCGAAGACAGCAGCAGCTCCACCACCTCTAATACCAGCAGCCTGCAGAGCAGCTCCACTAGCAGCAGTGTCAGTCCCGCCGCCAACAGGCAACTGCTCGACACTTCCAGCAGCATTGACGATGACATTCACAAGTCCATGACTACGACCATGAGCGCCGACGCGCTGTTAATGAGTACACCGGCACCACAACGATCTGCACGTACCAAGCAGAGTGACGCAGTGATGCGCAGCCGCGCCAAGAAGAAGGTCGAGGCGCAGCTGCTGCGCGAACAGGTCGCTGAGCTTGAAGGCACATTGCGCGGACTGGAGCACGCACGTCGTGTTGCCAGTAGCACAATGCGAGTGCGAAATGGCGATAGGAGTGGCGATTATGATGAGGTGTTGTTATCCATGGTCGTGCCCAAGGCGAGGGCCTCGCTCTGGGTCGAGACGGCGACGTTGCAGGCGCGCAAACGGCAGCAGGCCCAGCAGCTCAACTTGAAGCTCAAGGACGCCGTGGAGAAGCAGGGCAAGGCCGTCGAGGCGCTCGAGGCCACGCTGAGGAGGCTCACGGGACAGTTTGTGTGTATTTGTATCCCAAATGTTGTGTTGTGTGTCTATCTTATTAGCTTATTACTAACACTGTGCTGTTTGTTTATAATAGGAGCTCGATTTATTGCGAGATGAGAAGAAGCAGTACCTCTACCAGAGCGCTACAGTGACACCAGAAAGCGCCATCATGGGCGAACTGAGGCAGCGACTGCAGCAAATGTACGCAGACTTGGACGGTCTCTTTCAGCATGAGACGTGGACCGAGATCGCAGACTCGGTGGTGTGTTCGAGCCGCCTGGTGCGCGATGACGCCGGTGGCCCGCTGGTCGAGCTGCGCATGAACGTGCCGCTGCATTGCGGCGTCCACCAGGCGGGCGACGTCCTCTGGCGGCAGATGATGGAGACCAGCGCGCTGATCCAGACCCCCAACTATTTCTTCCAGGTACGCCACCATGATTGTTTTGATGGCATTTAACTATTGGCGACTGAGCGATTCACCAACATGTTAACTCAACAATCATGTATATTTACAGAGACGACTGCTGTCGAACTCCAGTTACCAGAAGAGCTACACGATGCTGCTCGAAGGACCAGACGGTGTTGTGAAGCTCAGTGGCACGTCGTATGCCGAGCGATTCCGCGATGTCGAGCGCGACGCGTACATGTGGACGTCCGTGATCTTCTCGTCTACGCCAGGCGAGATCTTTCTGGAGAAAGGCTGGATGGTGGCCACCAACGTCGAGAGTTCCAAGTCTTCCTATCGGGACAAGACACTCTATCGGGGCTTCTACCAGGTCTCCTGCGACTCGAGTGCGGCCAACAGGTATCCCGAGGCCGTGGCCAGTTCTGCCGAGCAACTGGAGTTTGTGCTGCACACTATGGGTAGCAAGACGCGCGGGTTCCATCAGCTCATGCAGAACTTGCTGCTGGACGAGTCCTCTGGGTTCCAAACGGGCGAATTCTGCCCTCGCATCACGCTGACCTGTTGAGTACTGAGACTCAACAGAGTTGATCTAATCAATCAATGAGAGTGATGCTGGTCTGTGTGGCGCGCCAAAGATTGAGTCCAACGCTTCTCCATCACGTTGAGAGCAAAAATATTGGTCTGCATGAGCAAATAAATGGTGAGATGTTGCAATCACCACTGCAAATACACATATTCCAGAACACAGTCAGTAACGCAACCCGTAAAACAATATGCCTAAGCAACAAACAACAAACAAAGAAGCGACACGTACTGCCCTTTGTGGCGATCGTGCGCAGCCGACAGTCCTGCACGACCGTCGAATGGTCCGGGATCGGATTTGATTTCTTTGTGAGAGTAATCATGACCGAGTTGATTATGATCACGGCACTTTCATAATCAGCTTCCCATCTTCAAGAGTGATGGCATGAATTCAAATATTCAATAGAAGAGGTTTATGCAACAATACATATGTAAATATAGAGGTTTTGAGCCTCTTTGATATTCTTGCACCAGCAGTCGGAAACAACGCCCAAGCTAAATATGCAAATACTGAGGTCTGAACATTGACTTTGTAGAGTCATCTTTGAAGCTTTATTGTCGTTGTTTATGCTGAGTGTGATTGTGTTTGGTCTCCTCAGATTACCTATCAACGCAACCTTTTGAGCCTCGTTCCCACTCACTCCTCATTTGCCAATTGAGCCAATGCTCCACACACGTGTACCCCCATCTCACTCTCAACTCCACCAGCACACCATGGACGACTTAAGCGTCTCTCTCTCATTCTCCGATGCGCTCAACCTCTGCACGTTTGACGACACGTTCGACCCACTCATCGCATGGCCGCTGAGCGAATGGACATCGCCAGAGCTCGTACTGATCCCCAGCACAGACGCAAAGACGCAGATCCCAGAGGCGAAAGCTACGCGACACGTTCATAAGCGAGCGCGTGCAACGAGGACCCGGAAAAGGAGACGAGAGCCGACTGTCAAGCAGCCCAGGAAGCGAGCCAAGACCGAGATCCTGAATCTCCAGAGCCAAGTCGCCGAGCTGGAGTCTCAGGTCGCTCAGCTAAAGAACACTGCTGCCAGTCTCTCGCTCACAAACGAGCCCGACAATTGGTCATTACGAGCAGCTGAGGAGCTCCATAGGCTTCAGGAGGCGCAAGAGCTCAACGCCCGATTCAAAACCGCGCTCATGGGTGAAGTTCAAGTACGCGGAGCGTTCGAGACCGAGCTTCAGACGATGAGCCAGCTCCACGCTGAGATGGTCGAGCTCTTGGGTGATATCGACTCCGCAACCGAACCGGATCTCCAGGTCATTAAGCGCACCTCATCACTGAGCCAGATTCGAGATATCCTAGTCGACCTGGGGACATTGTACAGCGACACTGACCTGACCGTTAAAGAGGCCGAAGATGAAAGGCCGCGCGAGGCAACAACACAGCGCTTTGAGTTGATGGACACCGAGCGGGCTTCGTGGCAGCATGTCTGAGCTAACATCAAGCAGTCACAACGCAAACAGGATCAGCCTGGGTCGATGCTGATATTATTAGTTGCTGGGCAAACGCTTCGGTCCCAGTTGACAGCAGCGAGGCCTCTCGGAGTAGTGCTCCGAGTCAGTGCTACGTGTGATCATCGCGTCTGTAGAATAGAGCACTTTTGAAGAAAATAGCGAGGGCTAGGAAACTCTCAAGGTGGACATGGTGACAGTAACGGATAGTTGGCTGGCTTGCTGGTACAGATGAAGAAACGATACAAGTCTTAACCCCATAGTAGTCCCAGCAAACGACAGTAATGAAGGGAGACATCGTAGTAAATGTGCTTCAACTGCTGACATGATGCTTGCCTTTCGATGTGCGAATAATCACGATCAAATTGATCCGAAATGCTTACAAACCCCGCAAAATCAGACTTGTAAGTGACACGCGCCCAGTTTTTTTACGAGTGTATGCTCCGATCATATAGTTGCGATCTGATTCCCTTCTTGCAAGGCTTCCAACAAGACGAGCAATACTCGCTGGCACTCGTATTCGGAGGTCTTTGCCGCACTCTTGCTTTGGCGTATTTTTCAGCATATTCATGCACAAACCCTTCTCTCTGGGGTATTTTATGTTTCCCGCCGGCATATTTTGTGAATGTTTAAAACCCCGCTTCTTGATTGGCTCACTTGTTGTTACATTCATGCGACCTTGCACCATCACTCTCACTCTCACGACACCTTCGTGCGACCTCGCACCACCCTCTCGCCATTCATCAGCATCATTCTCTGATTAGCCAGCACGAGAGCAAGGGATCAAATCAGCAGCATGAGCTTCCTCGTCGAAGACGACCAGCAGGCGACGCTCGAGCTCGCGCTCGCGTTCATCGATGCCTGTGACGAGCTCACCATAACCGCTAGCAGCAGTGGCAACAGCAACGGCGACGGCAGTCCAGACAGCGAGCAGCTCAGCAGGGCGTCCAGAGGCGTTAGCGACGACGTCTACGTCGCCCCACCCACAGAGAGCGCAAAGCAAGAGCCATCGCAGCAAAAGCAGCGCTCAAAGAAGGCGAAAAGCAATGCGAACGCCGTGACACGCCACCGCGAGCGCAAGAAGGCGGAGACGATCTCCTTGCGCAGTGAGCTCATTGAGCTCGAGGCGAAGCTCGCGCAGCTACAGAAACACGGGCGCTTTACCGGCACGAGTGCGCTCAAGTACCTGCTCGAGCAACAACAACAACATCAGCAGAGTATGGCGATAGCAGCTAATCCTGGGAAGACCGGACAGACAGCGATCCGACCCAAGCAGGTGTCGATCTGGCTCGACATTGCGGCGGTGCAGGCGCGCGAGCGGTACCAGGCGGAGAGCCTCAATACAAAGCTCAAGGACGCGCTCGAGAGGCAGATGAAGGTCGCCAGGACGCTCGAGAGCATCCTGGGCAAGAAGACGAGTCTATTCGTGAGTCCCACACGCCATGAATGGTCCGTCTTGGTGACTATGAGCGTACGCTGCTAACCCTGTGACTATGTGATTTCTCCATACAGGGCATGGACTTGCTGCGGGACGATCAACAACAAGCTCTCTACAACGACTCGGTAATCACGCAGCAGGCCATGGTATTTGAAGATCTGCGCACGGGGCTTCAGGAGATGTACATTACAGCGGACTTTCTCTTCGATCCGCACAACTGGAGCGCACCCTTCAACTCGGTCTCGTCGTCGACCCAAGTGAAGCAAGACCAGCTCACAGGCTCATCGTACGTTGAGGTGTGTACAACGACGCCGCTACTGGGCTTGTTCCAGGAAGTGGGGCAGGTCCATTGGGATCAGATCACACTGGTGCGCCAGAATCCGCCGGACGGCAAGTATCGACTGCAGAAACGGTTCCTGTCCGACACGAGTTTCCAAAAGAGCTACACAATGGTGATCGACGGCCCCGACGGCCCGCTCGAGATACGCGGCGCTTCATACGTCATGCGGTTCATCGAGTCGAACCGCGTGCTCTGCATGTGGCATTCGCGGCTGCTCACTCCGAACGATGGTCCGCGCTTCGTCGAGAAAGGCTGGGTTGTGACGTCCAGTCCGAGTTCGCTGGGCTGCATGAGCTCCAACATTGTCGGCGAGCAGCCCCAGACGGTCCATCGCACGAGCTACCAGGTCTCGTGCGACTCGCGAGGCGCCCAGTCCGCTCACGACCCACACACCAGCGACATGATCGAGCTCGTGATGCGGACGCTGAGCAACCGGACGCGCGACCACCACCAGCGCTCGCAGAACGCGCTCTCGGACCACTTTGCGCTCGCGCCGATCCAGAGACAAACGCGGTTGCTCGTGGGAAGCTGTTTTTGAATGCTGGATATGTGATGTCGGGAGTTGAATGCGGTCCACTGAGGGTATTTTTCTATGAGTAATGAACTACAAGTCTGGAGGAGCCCGAGGAAGACCCGAAGGGCTACCTTCGCGCAACATTTGACAGCTGAATTTGTAACCATACAATCTTACATCATGTTGATTAGCTAATTTGTCATGGAACGTCTCAGCAAAATGCCAGTGAATGATGGTCGCTCGAAAAATACAAGATGGACAGGATGTGGACAGTTGAATGATGATGGCAACCAATGTGACAAACACGGTCATGGGACGGATCACGATCTTTAACGCGATCCTGTTACCAACGATTCTCTTCACTGCCACGTACACCAGACCAATGCCGAAGACAGTAGTGACAGAGTTGAAAGGAATACAAAAAACCCAGTTTCTCTGGCACTCCACAACCAGCAGCGAGTCCTCACGGCACACGCCAGACGAAGGCTTGGCTGCTGGCACCACCCTCGGACCACATGGAGGCCTGACACGCGCTCGTCCACCCAGGAAATGAATAGAAACTAGGTTGCTGTGCGTTCACGCCCACCCGAAGCACAGTAAGTACAATCGCAGCCCATCGCAATAAGGTAAACGTCTTGCAGTAGGGGCTAGAACTAATGAAACAACGAGTGGGAGAGCAAGACAAGAAAACAGAGGACTGGACGACTCGAGTCGCCAACATCGCGACCATGGCACTGAACCATGCAATCACAGGACGGGAGTGTGGGCGTTTTCTCCTGCGCAGGAGCACGACAGCGAGCGACCTCGCACGCATACACGCCAGAAAACTGCCGGTTCTGGATGATTTTCTAGAAAGAGAACGCCTGGACCACAAACAAGTGCAGCAGTCAGCTCAGTGCGAGAGCATGCAAGGCCTTCGCAGACTGCACTATCGGCTAACTGGACATTCGCAGATACTCGAGCCTGCAGTACTTGTACAAGGAGTCGTGACAAATAAGCGACTGAGCAAACCCAAGGATGCGCAGCTGGAAGCAAGCTTTTATCTACATAGTGTTCAACGCATCCGGACTCGACGTCAACAACACACTGCAGATCCCGCCAAGTACTGAGCTTCGAAACCCGTCAGAGCTCGAGTGTGGCTACCGATGAGCCTACCATACTGAAGGCGCGAGGCATTGAGTCACGTTGGTGGACGAGAGGCAGCAAGCCATCGAGATGCACCGCCTGCATGACGGAGTCATGTGGAGAGCGTCAATGAGCAGCACCGGCCTGAGAGTACAGCGAGACGCAGTGACCCTCGAGGAGCAAGTCAGTAAAGCATGCATCACCTGTCACCCACATCCTCGCACAACCACGTTGCCATGGGAAGTGAAAAAAACGATCAGAACGAAGTCGGTGCTACTTATGAAGGCCAAAGCAGCCAGGAAAGGGCTCGCGAAGAAAGCACTGGACAAGCTGCCGTCATGACGGAGAAGATGGAGCGAGCGGGGAGCGGAATGAATAGACGAAGCACATGCAACTTCGAACACTGCGATAGCCCTGGCTACAAAGGAACTGCGTGACGTCTTTCCAGACATGGGTGGCTTGCCGGAACGCAATCTGTCAGCTGAACATGTTCCATACAGTGAGGCTTGCGTTGCGGCCGTGCCCAGTCCGGGCGAGCTATGGTGATCAAATTGAGTCAATCCCGCACATCATGTGGCGATGCACCAACAGGGCAAAGGAATCGTGGCAGCAGTTATTCGAGCGATGGACAGGAGTACCCACCGAGCACGTCAGAGACTTAATGCTCCCTTTCACCATCAACAGAGAGCTACCAACTTTGTTCCAGGTGATACATGCAGGAATATCAACCAGCTTCGGCCTTTCACCACCGACCACAGGTCAGCACTGAGTGTCGTATGGTTCACGGTGTGCACCATCATCCCCAGCGTATTGTGGAGACAAAGGAATGCGATGTCCACGATCAGACCGCGGCAACTCCAGCAGACTGCGCAGACCATGCATGGAGAGCGTACAGGCAGCAACTCGTGGCAGTGGCATGAAAGCAGATGTCAGTCTGAGGACGCAAGTATACAGGCGTCTGCTTTTCACAGTGCGTGGCGGCACTGGAACAGAACGCAATGAACTCTTAGAACGGAGCATGGTCCAGAGCGCGATTATACTTCGACGGTGGGGCCAGAGCAAACCCAGGCCCGGGAGGAAGTGGTTTGTTCCTCACCGCGCAAGAGCCGAACACCAAGGAACGGGAGGTGCGCATCTGCGGCTACAAGTACAAAGGACATGTAGTCGCCAATAACCTGTGCGAATATGCAGCTCTTCAAGGCGGGATCGCGTGCGCGCGTACAGAGCTACAAGGAATAATCACGCACTCGCAATCTTCGGGGACAGCAATACGATCATCAACTTCTGTAATGGTTTCGCTACGGTGCAGGCCCAACATCTCCTACCAATGGCAACGAACATCAACTACAGCTCCAGCTTCCTCTTCTAAACCTCATGGACCCATCTCAAGGGCGAGTACAATACAGCAGTGAACTACCTAGTGAGCCTGGCGATGGACTCCCGTATCATCACAGCGGATGGTCATGGATCGATCCGAACGAGATACACCATGGTGCAAGACAAGCTAGACAAGGATCTCCTTGGGGTACCAATAATGTTGAAACACACCTCGCTCATCAAAGCACTTGGGCACTTTCAGGATTCTTGAGCGTAACAGCTAAATCGAATACTTTCCTCTCTCTCACAGAATTGCGGACAACAAATGGACAGCAGGTGGACATCAAGTGGATTGCAAGGGGACAACAGTTAGGTTTTATGATCTGAACGCTGTTGAAACTTTCAATCATGTGCTTTCAAATTGGAAGTCTGGTCACTTCCAGGACCTTTGTCACACTTCATCCACATTTCGGGTAGTGATGTACATCCGGTTAATATGCAGATATGTACACCTAAACACAAATTGATTCCGAATAACCATGAGTTCACGGATTTTCAGTATACAGTTGTATGTATATCCATGTGTAAAGCCGGATTTTTGTTTGGTGCTCTAGTCCCTTTCAAAACTTGAGCATCATCACAAATAGAGTACGCAAACAACTGCATGACACGTCGTCCAAAAAAGAACATGATTACGATACACTCTTGGCTTTCAAAATCAATGACGCATAATGAGCCCCAGCCATCTCAGCAGCTAAAGGATGGGACAAGGACTCGCATTCTTTCGCCCTCTTCGCTTCCTCATGGGGCTGCAGCCATCGTCCCAGTCGTCTCTCATTGCACATTAGCGACCTGTGGACGAACGAGCGATTGACTGCTGGCCCATGAAGCCCACTGGTGCACACTGCGACGACGAAGGCGCCTGCGAGTACGCGTCCTCGCTCGACGACGCGTTCTCATTCGTCGACGTGCTCGACTTCCAAAGCGGCGCATCATTGGCTGCGCAGGATAGGACACAGCGACAGCAGCAACAGGGTCCAGACTCCAGTCGGTGTGCTCATCGCATATCAGCTTCAGCAGCAAAGAGCCTGCCGCGAGTGAGCACGCACTGCGTTAAGAGCGGTGCGAGAAGCTCAACCGAGATGCGGTGCCAGCAGCAGAAGCGGCCACAGCGAGAACCAGACACAGACGAGATCAGCAGACTGCGAGAGCAGGTGAGACAGGTCGAAGAAGCGCAGCACACTCAAGACCAGCAGCAGCAGCAGAGCTTCACAACAACACACACAGATGCTGCCAAATGGCTGCTCCAGGCCGCACTCCAGTACCAGGAGCTTCAGCAACGGACTCAACCCCGGTGCGAACGTGCGGCAGAGAACAGCAGCCTGAGAACCACGCTGACGAGCCAGCTCGAGCTTCAACACTGCCTACAGACACAGCTCCAGGAGCTCTCCACATTGGAACTCGCCTGCCAGTCGCAGGCTGAGCGACGGAGCCAGTCTTCGCGAATCAGACTCGAGCCACGGGTTACCTGCGGCTCACCCTGGATCCGCACCGAGCAACTCCACAAGACCATGGCAGCACTGTATAAAGACACGGACGCCGCCGTCCGCCAGGTGCTGAACGCGGCCACCGACATGGCAAGCATCTTCTCCAGCAGCCAGTCGAGGCGCGACCCCGTGCGCGGCCCGCTCTTTGAGCTAAAGACGAGCGCTTCAGTGCCAGCAAGTAGCCACGTGCTCGGCGATGTGCTTTGGCAATTGCTCGCAGACTGCGAGAGCAAGTGCGAGAACATCGAAGACGACCCAGCGGCGTGCCTAGGCTCAGGACACGAGCAGGATTCACACGAGAAATGGTACAGCTTGGACCTCCACACGCAGTTCGGCGACGTGCAGGTCCACGGCGCGTCGGTGCTTCGCCGCTTCAAAGACCAGGCTCAAGACCTGGACAGCGAGCCTCAGCAGCAGCAGAGACTAGTGGTCACGTATGCGTCCTCGATCGCTGCGTCGGAGAGCAGCGAGCTCGTGTTCCGCGAGTCCGGCTGGTTCATTCTCACGCAGTGCGAGCCCGCGACGTCGCTCTTCCAGACCTTCTACCGCCTGCAGCTGTTGAACCATCCAGTATCAGATAACTCCAAGAGCTCCAGCGGTGCGATGCCAATAGACTCGGACGCGGCGTACCTCCAGGAGTTCGTGATGAATGCGCTGAGCAACCGCACGCGCGCACACCACCAGCAATTGCAGAATGCGCTCTTGGCGCACTCGAGAAGCCATCACGTCACCAAGGCCACGGCGCCGTCGGGCCTCCTCGCCCTTATCGCCTGAAGTCGCAGCGAACCACACAAGCTCAGAATAGTAGAGCTCCGTAGCGTAGATAGAAACCCACGCACATATTTAGTTCAATAGAGATCGGATGAAGATCCCCACATATATATTTTGCTAAAGTCTGTGTACTTGCTACAGAAGCATACATATCCAAGCACGTCATGTCGGATTGCCAAGTCACCAGACAACCAACTTTGTTGGCTGGTATGGCCATTGAGTCTTGCTCATGGAACGACATTGTTAGGGTGCTCGCCATCAGCCACGAGCCTGGATTGCCAGAAGGCTATCAAAGCAAGTCCAACCCAAACTCCAAGGATAAACACGCCACGAGACGCTATTATTGTCTGATTATCGCAAAACGAGAGCCTACGCTAACTCAACCAGTGAAAGTGGCTCGCTTGGTGTCTTCTCTTCACTGGGCGACGTCGTCGTGATCCGTCTTAGTTGTGAGCTCCTTAAACTCCTCGAGCGCCTTCTGGTCGCGCTCCAACACGGCCGAGA
>JAASFV010000126.1:0-38271 GCA_023334015.1 Globisporangium paddicum
CATTTTACTGGTATAGAATCCACATTTTAGTTTGAGGATTATCCTGTCAAACCAAAATGGTATACTGACCGCATATATTTTGGGACTGGTATATTTCCCGGATTAAAATTGCGAAATGGTATACTGAGCGCAGAGCCCCTAATAAAAAATGGCTCAAGAATTGAATTGGCTCATGAATTGATGATTTACGCTATCATAAAAAAGGTTGTTTATTTGTTGAGTTGAGTTTCCCCTTTCTTAAAGAGATTGTTACGGAAACCCCTGTTTTATAATATCGGAATAGGAAAGGGTGACTGTAATATCACTGCTCTACTGTGCCGACCCTCCAATATTGTAGGACTACCACAAGCTCGCCCAATATACAAGAATGCTGCGAACTTGTAGCGAAGTTGACGATTCAATTCACGACGCTCACATCACTCGAGCGCGAAGTACCACTCCAAGCAGCGCATACCACTCGCCACCGCATGCTCACTCGCCAAATTCGAGGTTCACCTCAGCTCACCTCCGCACACAGAACTTCAGAAGGCATCTGCAGATGCATAGTCGGCGTGCGCCGCCGCATTGTCCAGAATTTGCTTAGTACTCTGTACAAGCGCCTGTTCGTCAACGTCAAACACGCGAACAGGTCAGTCAGGCTTCGAAGAGCTACGGTTCGCATTTGACTTTGGTAGAGTGCTGTTGTGATTGATACCTGCGGGTCGGGCGCCGACGTCTTCACAAAGTCGCGCCACATGGACGCAGACTATACAAGTCCAGACACAGCCCAGTACTCCAAAGTCAGTGCCATTGGTCAGCTTAGCCGATACAAAATCAGCAAGACCGTACCCGTTTGGTAAGCTGGGCCTCGGCGCACGCGAGCTGGCTCATGATCTCGCTCACCGTCGTAAACTTGCTCTTCCTGCGCTCAGCATCACAGCAGCAACAACATTGTCAGTCGTTCACCTATGGTGGACATTATGTCATCCGCATTAGCGGAACAATGCCACAACAACGCACCGGAACCGATCGATCTCCTCGCTCAGCAGCGCGCTGGTGAGCAGCTCCGAGAGGAACTGCGCGCGCTTCTTGTAGCCCTCAGCCTCCTCAACCGTTTGCTCCAACTGCAGGAAGCGAGACGCGAAGAGAGACGCGGTGGACGCCGCCGCTGAGAACGTACTGCTCGCCAATGGCGCTTTCCCAGCAATGACGGGCTCCTGTGATGGGGCTACTGCCGCCCCAGTAGCACTGATGCCTTTTTGCTGACCGCCGCTCGCTGTCTGCAAGGCCTGCTCGCGTGCGACGAGTAGCTCCTTGAGGTCCTTCACTTGGTGCAGCAGGTACTTAATGCCCTCGTGAAGCAGCAGCTCGTAGATCGCAGGTTCGTACCGAACCACCTGGCTCCAGCCGAGCACCGCGGTTGCTAGTACCGTTTCATATGGAATTAGTACCTCAACACCATTATGCATCTCAGAAATAGCAAGCAACAACGTACTTGACTTGTCCAGCAGCTCGCCGAAAGCTGCGTCCTGTGGGTCGTCAGCTGACGTCGTCGCCTCGCTCGCCTTCCAGCCGTTGAAGAGCGTGTGCAGCGAGCCTACGTCCTTTGACAGCGCGGCGCTCTTCTCCGCCATGCGCTGCTCACACACGGCGCAACATACGTGTTAGCATAGACGAGTCTGTAAGGTTTGCGCAGAGCCATTTCAGCACCAGCCTTCATCAGTACCTTAGTGCACCCCGAGATGTCCACGAGCGTTCGCTCAAGCACGTCCAGTTGCTTCTTGAACACCGCCAGCTGTCTATTTTATTGACAGCGCATAATACAGAATTATACAAATGCACCATGTTCCAGCATTGCCTCACTAGAAAAATAAGGTTACGTACTCATCACAACTGCTCGACACTGGCTCCGCCGTGATGCGCATTAGCCAGCGCAAGTGACCTGAGCCAGCATTATCCAGCACTGCTGTCGCCTGCAACACAGGCGCACGCATTATCGACCATTACACTCTCTGCTAGCGGCTCCCATGCGTCATGCTTCAGTAGTATGTACACAAGATCCCTGTTATTATTTACCTTTTTGGCTGCCTCCCACTCCTTCTCGTCCGTGGCCGTGAAGAAGCGCGAGACCGACGCGTCCGAGCGCAAGTACGGCGACTGCATGACGCACTCGAGGAAGAGGCCGAGGCCGCGCACGCGGCTCTGGATGAACGCGGCGTCGCTCTTGAGCGTCACGGTCTTGTCCGGCAGCGACGGCACGAGCATGCCCACGTAGCGCGCGCGCAGCACGCTGTGGAGCCACTCAAAGTCGCTGAAGCGCCGCCGCGCGCGGCTTTGCAGCGGCTCGAGCGTCACGAGGAACGTCGTGTGCCTCTTCAAGTAGCTGCCGCGGGACTCGGGGTCGCCCACGGTCGCGGCCACACGCTCGCTCAGCACCTGCGCGCACCATTGCTAGAGACAGATGCATTCAATTATGAGCCATACACACGCAGGCATCCACATAGCTCTAGTATTGCGATATCAACGGTCACGCACAGTACCTCGTGCTCGCGGTTGTCGTGGGCGCTCAGGTGCTGCTCGCACATCTTGACGGAGCGCATGGTCGCCGCCAGCGCCAGCGCCGCCACGTCCTCCTTCCCCTGCGAGAAGAACTGCATGCTTGGCTGTCTGTGTTGCTTTCTTGTCTCCTTCACGAGTGTCGTGCGTGAGTACTGCAGTGTTGGTATGAGTGATGAGTTGGATTTGTTTTTTTTCTTCTCTCCCATGAAAGATCTCCTCTCGATGAGTCGCATGCATTCTGGGAACGACTGGTGACGGGTGAGCTCACAACCACGAAGGACATGCAATCACCAACCGCGACTCGTGCAAGTGGACAATACATATTGACAAACCCATACCATACTAGAGTACGATGCTGCTGTTCTCGCTCACGAGCGTCTGCAGCCGTGCAAAGTGCTGCGCGTGTAGCGCGCCTTCGAGTGCAAAGTCTGCCGGTGTTAGGCCAAACGCGATCGCACTGTCATCGTCGCTGCTGGTGCGCGGCAGGTCAGCAAGCGCGCAGCTGTAGGAGTTGATCGAATCACTGGAGGAGAACACGGTCGCGAGTCCACCGGCAAAGCTCTGCAGAGCGCGGAACCGCCCGCCAGTGGACTGCCAGGCGTACTCGAACGTCATATCGTTGTCGTCGCACGCAGCGAGCGCAGCCATGAGCGGCTTCTCCTTGGTGCTTGCGCGACGCAGTGCCTGGTGCTCTTGGTCAATCACGTCTATCTCCTCCTCGCTGAAGAATCCGCGCAGGTGGTCACTGTGGTGCGCGAGCAACGCGGCGAACGTGCGGCCATTGAGCGGTGCGATTTCGTGTGGGAGCACGGGTGGCAGCAGCTTGGCGGTGCTGGTATCAGTGGGTAGTTGGCTCTCGTCCCCCACACTCACGAGCGCCTCGACTAGGTTGGCGAGGCTTGTTGCGACACTCTCGACAACAATATCGAGCACGAGCGGGTTCACTCGCGCGATGATGTTGTTCACAAACACGCCCAGGTCGCCAATAAACTCGCACACACTCGTCTTAGAGATCGCATACTGACGCCCTCGCGAGAACACAAATTGGTCGTCCGAGCTCTCGTTCTGGAACGCTGTACCGTTTGCACTCGTAGCGAGTGGGCCCTGCACCTGGAAGCTCTGAATCAGGTCCGTTGCAAAATCCGAGAGCACGGCCGTCTGCTGTGCGGCCGCGAGTTGTCTGTTCTGGAGCTTTTTAAACGCCTCGTTCGCGCGCCCCGCGACCCAGTTAATCACGAAGAACGCAAGCCACCAGGAGTCCTCGGGCGCCACCGCGGGCTTTACCTCATCCAGGTGCTTGCGCAGCCGCACGCGCTTGTCCGTGATCCACTGCGTGTCTTTGCCCATCGCCAGGTACGAATTCGGGTTCAACGAGCTCGGTGGCTGGCCCATATCCAGCACAAGGACCTCGTGGCTGCGAATGTACCCCGTGAGCGCCCGGAGTTTGGCAGTGAAGGAGCCATTAAGCAGCGATTTGTAGAACTGCTTCATCGTGAGGTCGAGCTGGCTGCTACCACACCACGTGCGGTACACGGGATAACTCGCCGCCTGCTGGATACGCGTCAAGAGCTCCGATACGTGGTCGTTCTGTTTTATCTCGCCTTCTGAGCTCATGCCGATCAAGTAGCCACGCCAGGGTGGGAACACGGCGTCCATGGTCTTCTCAAACGTCTGGTACATGACTGCAGCAGTAGTCGCTCTTCCATCCACGAACGGGATCGCCACCAGGTGCAGGTCGTGCACTTGTCCACCATAGACACGCACGCGGATGTCCAGAAACGAGCGCTCGGCTGGCGAGAGCGTCACGGTATGCAGCCCTACGGAGAATGCCCAGCTCTTCTCGAGCAGCTTGGAGATCGCGTCGAGACTCACGACCGTGCTCAGTTGCACGAGGCTCACGGCTTCGCTCTCAGAGACAGACAGCGACTTGTCCAACACTGAGTACTTGACGGCAGCACTGAGCGTCTTTGCGATCTGATGGGCGGTTAGCCCCGCCGCCATGTAGTCCACCGCGAAGTCCAGCTGCAGACGCTGGCGCACGGCCATGCGGTACACTTGGGCTTCTCCTTCAAACGGGGACTCGACAGCACCGCTCTTGCTTAGGTGGGTGCTGCCCAATTCGCAGCTGATGAGGCCCTGTGGACGCCAGAGTGAAGTCCCGCATACAAGGTCGACGATCGCCTTCTTCACTTCAAACTCGAGCGGGCACGCCTCTTGCACAGGTGGTGGCTTCACTCCGATTGATGCTGGAGCTGGAGTTGCCTGAGCTGGTGGTGTCGCTACTCGTGCTGTGGAGCTGCTCGTAGTGGCGAGCTTGGCTCTCTTCTTGGCGCTGGCCTTCGCTTCCGGAAGCTCGTCTGGCACTTCAGGAGCAACAGCAGTACCACCAATACCGCAGCTACTGGCGATCGACTCGCTGGGGCTCATGGTCGTGTTGCTGGAGCTGCTGGTGCTGGACGGTGACGCTCCAACTGGGAAGAACGCGCGCTTCTCGGGATCGGACGCGGCCTGATACCGTGCCCAGTGGACCGGATGCTGCGACGCCATGTGCTGCACGTACTGGTCCGTGCGAAACGAGTGCTTGAAATACTTGATGTTGGCCGTGGCCTTGCGCTTGGACTGGGCCTTCTGCTCGCGCCCAAAGTGTTTGCAGAACAGGCAGAGCGCCGAGAGCACCGTGCCCGTGACGGCGTCCGTGTCCGCGACCGCCAGGCCGAACTTGCGCGCATGTGCCAGGTTGAAGTCGAAGCACCGGTTCTTGCGCTTGTCGGTCGGGGCAGGCGACGCGTCCGCGATGCGTAGCGCCTCACCAGCACTCGCATCAGGTTCCTGCACCATATTGGAGCTCTTCGTCGTATTAGCGGGAAATACCAAGAATACCAGGAAAAGTGGAGCATGGGAATCCGGCGAGAACTGATTTATACTTGGTTTTTGTAAGAGCGAGCTGTAGCGGACCACAAAGGATATAAATGGATTTAGGCTTGCTGTTTGACTGCGAAGGTGACAATTCAACTTCAAGCTATTTTGTTGCACAAAATCTTTTAAAAATGGAAAACTGGCGTGTGAATTTACGGTACCGATACCGGAAACGTACTTAAAGCATTATGGTAGAAAACAAGTGTTCTTAAGTACGAAACAAAGTATTCACCTGAAGGAGCCAACCAGCTTCATCAGCTTTATCTCATGATCATTGTGGGCCTGCCAGTCAATTCGAGTCGATCACTAGTTGAACAAATATCATCTATTCTATTCGCTTGTGTCGGTCCTTCTCACTCCTCCTCATCGAACAGAGCTAGTCGACCCAGGTCACCGAGGCGAAACACGATTTGCTTTCGCACAATGTTGTCGCCGCCAGCAAATCGCGCTTTCACGAGGCAGTAGCAGTTGTCCATTTTCACGCCTTTCCTCACGAAGGTTGCTGCTGCTTCAGTCAGAGCCACTGAGGTGGACACTAAGGCTCTGTAATCAGCCTCCACTTGATCATCAGCATCGTCCTGAGGTTCTTCTGCCACCTCAGGCTCTGCAACTTGGTCGGTCGATTTTTCACCACCACCATCGCTCTCAATAGATGTTGCTTGATCACCGCCGCCTCCACCGTGCCGCGACTGTTGTCTACTGCACTCACCATCGCTCTGGAAACTCATCTCAGTGTGCAGATCCGTCTCTTCATCATGTCCATCGCCCCCGTCGTGCCCTCCATCATCACTTTCTCCATCTTCCTCCTCTCCACTGCCGCCATTTTCTTCTTCTTCCTCGTAATAGTACTGCTTTCGGAAGAGAAATCCGCGCACCTGCGCCTGGATGAGCGTCGCAGCCTCGTGGTCCTTCTGGGGCCCACTACTTTGACGGCCGGGGCTGCGTCGAGCAGTCCCTGTGCCTGCTACCATCGCTACTGCTGTTGTACCGTGGAGACTCGACCGACTCGAGCAGAATGCGCTACTGCCGCTACGATGCAGCAGCTCCGACGTGTGCGAGTTCAGCGGCTGCCGGACGTCGAGACTCGGGAACGTGAGCACTTCGATGCCAAAGAGGTCCACTTCGATCTGCAGCCGCGTCACCACGTGTCTGATAAATGCTGTCGTCTCCTCAAAGTCCGTGCGATCGCCGCCATCAATTAGCAGCAGTTTATCCAGCTTGTCGACCAGACAGCCGAGCTGCTCGGGACTGAACGTGCACTCCGAATAACTGGCCGAGAGCGGATTGTAGACACTGAACCGGAGCGCTTCTTCCAGGTCTTGGATGTTCTGAGGCCTCTTGTGTATTGCTGAGTTGCCACCGCCACTGCTCTCTTCAGCAATGATGGACACTCGTGCAAGAACGTAGGCACTTTTCCAGACTACACCCGTCTCGAGCAGCGTAGAGCTATCGAGGAGAGTTGGCTGGTTGGTCACGGCTTGGGCTCTTGTGAGGGATGGCGCACGAGGCAGGCGATGTCTCGACCTGTTGCTCTTCCACTTCTCCAGTAGCCCCTTGCTGCTCGCAACTGAACCAACGGGGTTTAACAATGTGTTGACGTGCTGGTTCACAATCAGCACTTGCTTCAGCAAGACCTCACTCTCGTTACCTTCGCTCTCTTCGCCACTGGGGACGCTGACGATGTGCAGATGCCGAATCGCGGCGACGATGACGCGCTCAATGCTCACACACTCTTTTAATAAGTTGGCGGGCGGTCGCAATCCTCCAGTACGGTGCTTGTTAAGTGTCTTGTCGCCAGAGTGTCTGCTCACGATCTCACAGAGCTCATCGACACTGATGTCAACCTCTAGTTCGAATTCCGGTGATGTAGTTGCTGTATATGACGGTGGACTCTCGCACATCTGGAAGCAAATGATGAGACTGCTCTCATCGCCACTGGTGTGTATGCTTGACGCCTCATCATAGACGAAGAGTGCGCTCTTCTGCGGTCGAGTCGACGCAAAGACATGCAGTCTGCACTTACGACCAGCACCCTCACCACCATTGTCGATAAGCTCGTCAGCGTCGAGCTTGATCTCCTCATCATCCACGGCGACACCAATCTCCACCACCTGGTGGATGCAGAACGCGATTGAAGTCGCCATGCTGTCAACCAGCAGCGCCGCCTTTTTCCTCCCACTGCTGCTCGCAGTGGCACCACCGACGCCACTTGCCATCAGGAACGCCATCTCGCCCATTCCGGACTCGAACCGCGAAAAATTCACGTGGTCACAGATGGTCTTTGCGATCTCCTCCATTGATAAGTTTGTCCCTGCGGCCGCTGCGGTCACCGCCGCCTGGGAACTCGAGCTGATCGTGTCAAGCAGCTCGTGGGTCATCTCCTTTGTGATGCGCAGCTGAAACTCGCACGCGGACTCGTGATCGAACGCGAAGACGTCAAAGCCGTATGGATTCGTCACACCATCCCCACAGAAGACCGTGAGCACCAGGTACGCCCCGCCAACGAAGCGTCCGAGCTTGAGCAGCTGGTATTTTTGCTTCTCAGCATCCAACGAACAGCTCGATGGCGATGAAGCTGGAAAGTTTGGATCTGCGAAGCTCGTGATGCGCGATGGGGAGCTCAGGTCGCCGATGAACGGCGAGGCAACGGAGGTCTCGCGCGAGGGCAAACCGGGCACGTCGCTGTCCATCAGGTGGCCCTCTCGATCTTCATCAGCGCCATCATTGGAGCGGAAATGGTACCCAGTAATGGACGTGACTGACGATGTTACTTGTGCCCCACCTCCTCCAGGTCCGTTGCTGCTCGCTGATGGTGACACAAAGCCAAAGTCACTACTGCTGCAGCTGCCACCGTTGCCTGGCGATGCAGCAGTGATCGGTGGCAGCGCTGGCTGTTGTGGCATACCCTTACGAAGCGAGCGGAACGCGGGCGAGAGGTTGAGCTGCAACTTCCGGGGCGAAGTGGGGATGGCTCGAATCGGGTGCACCACTGCTGGATGGTGAATACTCGGGAGCTGCTCGTGGAGCTTTAATGGTGGCGTCCTGGATATGGGGGATGCTGGTAATGGTAGAGAATGTACGTTGCCCCGCAACGCACCATTGCCGAGCAGTACCGGTGCAACAGGAAACTCGCAGATGGAAGACAGGTACGAGACATTCTGCTCCCACTCGCGCTTGAGGTCATCGTTGCGGTAGTGCGCGGCGCTCTTCTTGATGCGCTCAAAGATTACAGCGTTGTTCGTCTGGATTTCCTTAAGCTTCCGCGTGCGGAACGATCCATTGAGTGTCTTCTTATGGGCTCCCGCAGGTGGCGGTGGCACTTTCCCATACTGTTTCGTGTTGGTGTGTCTCGTCACGGGTACGACGGAGCGGAACTCATCCATCTTGGTCAGCGAATGGGCCGCCATGGGGCTGCCTTCGTTGTGCATAGTGTCACAATCAGCATCCCCATTATGCACGCTAAAGAACGATGCGCCGGCGTGCTGTTGATCAGTACCGTCCTCTTCATCCTCGTCTTCGTCACCTACAGCTGCGGTGCTGCAGAAGGAGCTGCCGTCGCCATTGAAGAGACTGGAAGACGATGCTGTCGCCACCGCGGACGCCGCCGCTGGGGTCTTGAACTTGCGAAACATGCTCGACATTGAGGGTTTCATGGTTGTGGGGCGCGTTGACGTGTTCGTCTGGGTCGCTGGCAAGATCGTGGCTGTGAGGTACGACTTGACGCCGTCGATCTTCTTGCGATGGAGCTCCTGGGCGCGCTCGACCTCGCGGTTGCGGCAGATTCGGCTGCTCGACTTCTCGGCGCGGTGCATGGTTGCTTCGCCTATCCGGTCTCTGAGCTGCTGTGGTCTTAGATGTAGAGACTGTGGGCTGTCGTTACGCACTTAATGAAAATATGTCTGTCTTCAACAGTAAGGATGAGCGACTGGGAGATGACGAGTTGGGCGAGGCACTAGCAGTCACTGAGCTGCATTCATAGGAGCCAAAGCAGAGCCAGAGAGTGAAGAAGCAGTGATGCTACTGAGCTTCCTCGGACTGCGTGATCGCTGTAGCGTGGCGGCCATGGACCAAATTCACTCGCTCGCCAAGGTGATGCATACGAATCTATAAACAGCACGCGAGAGTCAATGCAAAAATAGGCAGCGGTGGCAGGAAGGTGATCTATCTGTTAATTTACCTGCGATGATAAATGGCTGATTGCTTACTCGTCGTCCATGTCGAAGTACGTATCTTCGGCGTCGCGCTGCATTTGCTCGAGGTCGTCCAGCTCGGCGTTCGTGTCGACCACGGCGTAGTCGACGTACTCGCTGTCGCTGCCCTGCAGGAACCGCTGGATCATGAGGTCCACGAGCAGCTGGCGGCGCTCGGCGATGCCCAATGCGTCGTGTGCTGTTACTGTTGCCTGGTGTTCGCTCTGTTCCATATCCTCTTCTTCGTCGTCTTCCTCACCATCGCTGGACTCGTCCTCTTCTTCTTCGACGTCCTGCTGAAAGAGTGCCTTCTCTCTTGCACGGGCGTTTCTCTCATCCTGACCAGTGAATTTCCCCCACGAGCGCTGCTCGAATTCGCGACGTGTTTCCATCTCGCGCCGGTCACTTGCACTCAGCAGAAACGTCGAGAGCAGCAGCTCTGAACTCATAGTGTCGCTATTGCGGCTGCTGTTGTTACTGCTCACCTGCTGGGTATCGTTGGACGCTGTTGCTGCTGCTTTGGATGCCTCTTCAGCGGAGCCTGGGAGGTACTGGCCCACGTGGAAGTGAAAGAGCGCCGGGTTGCGCTGCTGCATCATCGCGTCGGAAAAGTACCAGTCATCGGGGTTCGCCTCCATAGCGCCTGGCTGACTGAGGTCCTGCACCACTTTCTCACCCTGCAGTAGCTGCTGGAGCCGCCTGTATCGGCGGTTCTTCACGACAGCACTAATTGCGCCGCCATGCGTGGTGTCGCTGTCGTCACTCACTGTTCCTCCGTTGCCGCCACTCAGGCGGCGACGCGCCGTTGACCAGTCGATCGCAGTGAGCACTGGAGACACAGGCGTGCTTATTAATGTTGTTGCTGGTGACGCAGATGGTAGCTCGAGACTCGCCATGTACGCGTCGAGCGGGTCGATCTCTTCCTCTGGAGCTCGTGCCATTTTGCTGGTGGTCTTTTTTTTTCTCCGTGATTCCACAAGTGTCACTATTGTGTCACTCAACTGAATATATGTTGTTTAGTGACCAACATAAGAAATGTGCCACACGTGTGAGCAACCAAGTCGAGATGTAGCATCAGCTTGTGCAGCTACAGGCTTGTTATTCGCTATGTGTCATTATAGGAGTGGGCTGTAGGCTTTCCGTGACTGCAGTCATGCGTCAAAACCTGGTTGTATGAACCTGTGGTTCGTTTGCGAACACGCGCGTCTATGTATCTACTTCTTGAACTCCGCGAGCAGCTCGGCGAGCTCGCCCGACTTGCTCATGTCGGTCACGATGTCGCAACCGCCGATGAACTCGCCCTTGACGTACAGCTGCGGGATCGTTGGCCATTGCCTACAAGGATCGCACAAAACAAACAAGCAGCATAATGATGGGTTAGCAACAGATTCGCATGACCAGCGCGCACGAGGCCAAAGAGCAACACGCAGGACTTACGAGTACTCCTTGACGCCATCGCGGATCTCTGGGTGGTCGAGCACGTTGACCGAGTCGAAGCTCACGCCCTCGCCGTGCAGGATGCGCACGACCTGCATGCTGAAGCCGCACTGCGGCGCCGACGGCGTGCCCTTCATGTAGAGCATCACCGGGTACGTCTTGACGTGGCTCTCGATCATCTTGAGGATCTCGTCCTTCTCGGTCGATGGCGCCGCGTGGTACTTTGGCGCAAAGTCCGAGTGCGAGTTGTCCTCGTCCTTGCCGCTCTTGCTCGCGAACGCGCGCGTCGGCGCCACGGCGATGTTGGTCGTGGCGGACGCGAGCGCGGCGCCCGAGGAGCGCAGGATCTGCGTGTTGGCGCGCAGGGCGGCGCGCGCGGAGCGGCGGGCGAGTTGCGAGAGCATGCTGAGCGAGAGGTTCCACGAGCTTCGAGCGGTTCCGATGGTGTTTGATTGCGTTTGTTTTGCCCAAGAGCTCACCACAAAAAGCAGGCAAAGCATATAATACCTTCTTATTGGCTCAAAGTATGTATTTATTCAAGTAAATGCATATTTATGGCCAATGGAAAAAGGTTGATTGTGCATTAGTGACATTTTCAGTGACCTACTAAGAATAGTGACGTCCTGCTGGCAACAGCAACAGCCAAGAAAAGGGGGAACGAACGACCACAACATATCGGCCAGCGAAGAGCTCCTCTCTGTCTACGAGCCCTCACGCAGAATCAGAATAGAGAGAACGGAATGAACCCAGGTCAGCAGCAGCCGCAGGCGGGCGGCAACGCCAGCGCCGCCATGGCCGGCTACTCGCAGTTCTACGCCACGCCCACGCAGCCGCAGCACCAAACTCATCACCACCATCACTACCAGCCGCAGCAGCCATACCCAGTGCGTATTGTGTATATTACGTTCGTGCATGCCTCTGTGCTTATAGTATGTGTGTATGTTGGTGTGTCCCTATAGATGCAGATGCGGCCCCCACCGCCGCCTGGCCCCATGCTGGCGCGCGGTCCACCACCTTCGGGTCCGTTCGCCCGTCCACCACCGCCGCCGCAGTTTCAGAATGCTGGGAATGCCCAAATGCCTCGAGGACCTCCGCCTCCACCACCAGGAGGAATGATGATGCGACCACGGGGACCGCCGCCGGCACTAGCGCCGCAATGGCAGTGGAGTTCGGGACGAGCTCCAGAAATGGGTGCCTCCAACGGCAGTACATCAGGAATGACGGCACCGCCAGTGCGGTTTAGTATTGCTCCCCCAGCTCGGCCGGTGGTCCCACTACGCCCAACATTCGCGTCCCCAGCGCCTGCGGCGGCGGGGAACAACACCAAGTGGCCCGACTCACTCCACGACTACGTGAAGCGCGCGTTCGCGCGGTGCAAGGGCGCGGCCGACCAGACGCTAACGCAGAACGCGCTCAAAGACATGATCACGAACGCGATCACAGCAAACTCGCTCTGGACGCGCAACTGGGTCGTCGAGCCGCTGCCGACGCTCGTGGGCGACGTTGTCGCCGCGAAGATGCACCACTCGAACGTTGTGCTGAACGGACCGCCGCCTGCGTTCCAGCCTCGGTCCGTTAAGGGCTCCAAGCAAAACTTTGGTGCCATGACGGACTCGTACATCGCATTTAACCCTGCGAACTCGGTGGCAAAGAAGACGAAGGCGAACAAGCGGAAGCAGTGCGTTGTATAGCTCTCTATGGTTCATATTGGTGGCGTACTGACTTGTGTGATATTCGTTATGTATAGTGAGCAAGCCTTGGTAGAGGTCGTGGAGATGCAGCGTAAGGATGAACGGCGCCAACGGTTCCTCAAGGACCCGTCGGAGCTGGCCAAGTACGTGACGCCCACGGTGGACACGAAGAAGCTGCGCGTGCTTAACCTCGACGGCGAGCTGGACCTGGACGCCATGGTGATCAAAGGCACGAACATGAACGTCGAGAAGGAGTACCTACGACTGACTTCGGCGCCGCACCCGTCGACCGTGCGACCCGAGCCCGTGCTCCGGCGCGCGCTGCAGCTCGTGCGCGACAAGTGGAAGGCCGAGCACAAGGCCGGGAAGTGCGATTATATATATGCGTGCAGCCAGCTCAAGTCGATCCGCCAGGACTGCACGGTGCAGCACATCAAGAACGAGTTCACGGTGCTTGTGTACGAGTCCCATGCGCGCATCGCGCTCGAGTCCGGGGACATCAACGAGTTCAATCAGTGCCAGACGCAGCTGCACGAGCTCTACGAGCAGCTCATCCCGGGACAGGCGGTCGAGTTCCTCGCGTACCGCATTTTGTATTCTGTATATGTGGCGCTGCAAGCGAAGAAGGCCGACTCGGCGAACGCCGGCCAGCTCGCAATGTACGGCGTGCTCGCGGCCGCGGCGGGCAAGACGCTGCGTCAAGACCCCGCGATCGCGCATGCACTCGCCGTGCGCGAGGCCGTTGCTATGAATAATTTCCACCGTTTTTTCAAACTCTATGTAGATGCTCCGAATATGGCAGGTTACCTCATGGACCCGATGGTCCCGACGATGCGACTGCGCGCGCTGCGAACGATCTGCAAAGCGTACGTACTGCATATGGTTAGATTTGGTTGGCTGTCAGTGCTTGGGTTGAGCTGAGCTAAACATTCTCGTGTTTGTGATGATGATGCAAATGAACAGCTACCGTCCAAACGTCCCGGTCGCGTTCATCCGCCAAGAGCTCAAGCTCGAATCAGGCAAGAAAGGCGGCGCGTTCCTCGACCAGAGCGGCATCGTCTTGGTCAAGGGCGACAAGAGCCTCGTGGACACGAAGAACTCGGACATTGTCTGGGTGCTCAGCGACCAATCATCGCTCATTTAGAGAGAGGCTCACGCGGTGCGGCATGGCTGGGTTTCACACAAATTCTGTTCCAACAACCATCACAAGGCACTTGTGACCGAGACGGACGACGATAACAGCAACAACATGTACGGCAGTAGGACGAGCACATGGGCGTGCTGTCAGAGTTGAATGACCCATCCATGCACGGCAGCACCCAACGACGAGTGACAACAATGACGCATTCTGCCAGCAGACAAAAGGAGGAACGAGAAGCCACCAATTGACACAGAGAGAACGCGTAGAGAGCAGTCGGGCGTTCGCAGATGCCGCAGTGCTTCATGCCAGACAGTCAGCAGTCAAGAGTGGCTGTCTAGATAGAAGAAGACACGCGCAAGCAAGGCTGCAGACCGCAGTTTACGGGAATTAGATGCCTAGGTATCGATGCTTTTTATTATTATCAACATTGTTTTTTCGCGAATAGAAAACAACAACAACGCCAGCTCGTGTTGCTCTCTCTGTCTACTTGGCCGCACGAGATCGCCGTTCTACAGTGTTCGCTGCTTCTTGTTTAGCGGCTCTCGCTCGATGCAGCCCTCGCGCGAGAGCTGGATCATAGCCGCGTCCGCGAGCGCGAGCGCCGCCATGGCCTCCACTAGTGGCACGGCGCGCGGCAGCACGCACGGGTCGTGGCGGCCCTTGGCCTCGAGCACTGTGTCCTTGCCGGCGTAGTCGACCGTTGGCTGCGCGCGGCCGATCGTCGACACGGGCTTGACGGCCACGCGGAAGTAAATGTCGGCGCCGCTCGAGATGCCGCCCAAGACGCCACCAGCGTCGTTCTTGGTCACGCCGAGCTCGCCGGCACGCTCGCCGTCGCAGAACGGGTCGTTGTGCTCCGAGCCGCGCTTGCTCGTGCCGCTGAAGCCCGAGCCGATCTCAAAGCCCTTGGTCGCTGGGATCGAGAGCATCGCGTGCGCGAGCACGGCCTGCAGCTTGTCGAAGCATGGCTCGCCGAGCCCCACGGGCGCATTGCGGATCACGCACGTGACGACGCCACCCGTAGAGTCCTCCTCATGCTTGAGGTAGCGCACTTCCGTGGACATGGCGCTCGCTGACGGCGGGTGCGGGCAGCGCACAGGCACGAGGTCGTCCGTGAGCCACTCTTCGAGGTTCTCTGGCGTGGGCACGATGCCGCCCTTGCGGTTGTACACGACTTTGTTCGTGTCAATGTACGCTGGCGTCGCCATGTCATCTCTCGTCTCGACAAAGACAAGCTCGTACTCGGCGTCCGCGTTGGCCTGCTTCTTGGCAAAGTCATCGTCGTTCGCGTCGATCTTGGTCCACTTGGACGGGTCGCGGAGGATGCGGATCGTGCCAATGTCGTCCACATCTTCGCGCGAGTAGACCGTCTTCTTCGGGTCGTTCAGCAGGTCACCAGGCATGTTCACGTTGCCGATAGAGCTCACCCACGCGACGATCTGCGTATCGTACTTGGAGCGCAGCCACTTCTCCGCGATCGCACCCGCGGCAACACGGCCGATGGTCTCACGCGCGCTCGAGCGGCCGCCGCCACTGGCCGCGCGGATGCCGTACTTCATCTGGTACGTGTAGTCCGCGTGGCCCGGACGTGGGACCGTGTCCATCTCCTTGTAGTCGCCTGGACGCACGTTCTCGTTCGGTACAAAGAGCGCGATGGGCGTGCCGAGCGTGATGCCGCGCTCCGTGCCGCTCATGATCGTGACCGCGTCCTTCTCGTCGCGAGGGGTCGTGAGCTTGCTCTGGCCGGGGCGTCTGCGCGTGAGCTGCGGCTGGATATCGGCCTCCGTGATCTCCATGGATGGGGGCACACCATCGACGATCGCGCCCACGCCCTTGCAGTGGGACTCGCCAAAGCTGCAAATTGAGCAACGCACAGACACAAGAGACACGCAACCAATGTCAGCAAGGTCGCTTGCCGCGTTCACGCAGTGCTAGCAGCGCATATAGGCCGCCTGTGAACGTACGTGGTGACGCGGAAGATGCGGCCGAAGGTGCTCATGCTGCTGTTGGGGAGGGAGGTGAGGAGCTGCTGGGGAATGGAGCTCTTGGTGCTTCGTCGCAAAGGATTTTTGCAAAGTGATGCTCTGAAGCGAGTGATAAAATTGGACGCGCAAACGTTCCAATGAGCGTTTCAAAACGTTGTGGCCCACAAGAATGAACAAAATAGAGCCTCATGATGGGGGCACAATTATGATAGGGGGCATTATGCAACGGTATATAGTACTTTTAGAAGTATACCAAACTCCCTTGCTTATACCGGACAGGCACTTATAACGGACAACCCAATCACATCGCGCATCATGATGATCATATTGATTATCATGAGGGCGTACCGCTCTCTTAGCATGCACAATACGATCCTGAGCATGGGAGTCGCACACGCGAACGTGGATATCGCTCCGTGCTGATGTTTGAGTTGGTGATGGCGCTGCGATCTCCAAAAGTGAATTTTGATGTTTCTTTTTTCATTTTTATGTTTGGTGGTCTCTGTTGTCAATTGTAACATCTGCTCCTCGTTGTCCGTTGTAAGAAAAGGAGTTCGGTAGTGGTGTGTAGTCGTGTATACCGTAGTGTATAGCAGCTCTCAATGCGTCACCTAAGACGACATTGGCGACAGCTCTACGAGTGCTGCTGCATGGACGAGCTTCAGCACCAACGCTGCGGTACTCTATTGAGCAGTGTTAGCGAAAAAGTAGTTCAAAAACGATTATTTTCCGAGGATCCGAGCCTTAGGATCATCAACTCGATGAGTGCTCGATGGGGACGAGTGAGACGGTGTTGTGCTGTGCTGTGCGACTTCTGCTCAGAAGCTCATTGACTGGGTATAAGGTCAGGCAAAAGTGTTCAATACGCTTGCGAGTTGTTCCTTAGAGACAGAAAGCAGCCCTGTAAAAATGTGGCTAGCCTCTCTCTGCTGTCATTATCTGTGAACCACCTACCAGCGTGGCTGACTCGTGTGGACACGGTACTGAAGGTGGAGCGTGGTGAGGCTGTTGCTGGACTTGGGGTCCCAGATCTTGACAAGGTTGTCTTCGCTAATGGACGCCAGCAGGCTCTTTTGCGGGTGGTACACGACGCACTTGACGTCCTAGCCGTGTCCCATGAGCATGCGCTCCTCGCGGCGGCTCTGAAAGTCACAAATCTTGACGATCGCGTCGTCTGAGCACGACACGAACTGCCTCGCGGTGGCCCTGCAGCAGGTCTACGGTGGTCATGCTCGACTACCAGTACTTGATCACGCCGCCGCGGTCGGCCGTGACCAGCCAGTTGTCGTTGTGCGACTGGACACTGGCGCACAGCGTCATGGGCCTGCAGGATCGTCTCAAAGTCAAACGCGAGGCAGTTCCAGAGCATGAACTCGCCTACCGAGTTGTCCGTGATCATGCGCTGACTCGCACGGGGTAGCGCTACTTGTTGTTCGAGCACCAGCAGAACTTGGTGCAGACACAGGACGCGAGGTCATCGCTGCTGGGGTACACACCCGGCCACAGCACTTATCGCACGATATCGTTCAAAGCCAAGAACCTGTGGGCATCCTTGCCCACAGTCAGGCGTACATGGTTATGGCGCCTTCAATTCTCCTCGAACAGTCACATATAAGCACCGTGATTCCCAAAGCAATCTGAAATGCAAGCAGCAGACATGCAAGAAAGACGAAGGTGTTTGGTTTTGAAGAATGACTCCGTTGAATTAGTTTGGTTAGGATCAAATAGTAAGCAACCTGCGCTGATGAGAGACAGGGACTGTTTACTTCTTCGACTTCTTGGTGGCGAGCTTGCGCTGGTAGAACTCAAGCTCCTTGCCCTCCAGGATGTAGCCGTCGGCGCGGCCAGACTGGCCAGGGCGCGACGAGATCACGGCGAGCAGGCGGCCCGACATGAACTGCTCATCGAGCTTCACGTCAATCACGCGGTTGCGCTGGCGGTTAGCAAGCTTGCGGAGCACGTGGTCCGACTTCTTGACTTCCTCCTCCTCGACCTTCTCGGCGTTCTTCTTGACACCGATCTTGACGCCGTAGTGGGCCTCGTACCACTGACGGAACGGGGTAGCATCCACGAGCACGACCGAGTTCTTCACGAGGGTCTTGGTACGCACAAGCTCGTTGTTGGACGCGTTGTACACGACATCCAGGATACGGGTCTTGCGCGCCGACACCTCAGTGCCCCACGAGAAGTTGCCGGTGTCCAGACGAAGGGCACGGAACTTGAGGTGGCCACCACGCACACGGACAGTGTGCACACGCTTGGCAGCGAGCTTGGTGTTGGCTGGCTGACGGCCGAGCTCGAATTTTCGCTTCTTGCGGTACTGGGAGCGCTTGCCACCCGTTTCACGGCGCTTGTGACGCGAATCACGAGAAATACCTAAGAGAAGCGACGGAAAAGCACACGAGACAGTCAGCACCAAGCACAGAGCAGATTGAGGTCCACACGATCGTGATGTTGTCCAAGCGAGACGGACGCGCGCGAAACCAAAGCCCGAGTATTCGAATGCTGCACGACGGGGATACAGCAGTGAATACTCGTCGCCCTCTGAAGTGAGGGCGCACGCAGCACTCGATCCAGTTCAGCAGAACGGAGAGCGCAACAGCGGGCAGGAGCGAGTCCTGCTCGCTGTCTGCGCGGTGGGTGGCGTTTTCGGCGGCGGCATCTCTCCGTGGCGACAGCAGTCGGCGGCGTGACGGACGCGGGCGTCTTACCCATTCTGATCCAAGTCCGACGGAGTAATTTCGGTACTGTTCCACGGCCGAAGGTGGCGGAGGCATTTCGAGCCCCAAGCCAGCGCAAGCGGCTACCAGCCAACCAACCAAACAAACCAAAAACGAAAGGCGGAGATGCGATTCGTACTTGTTCGAAACCCAACAGTATAGTGGATAAATACTGTACCAACTCGTTTAGGTATGAAAATTTGATGTGCTAAGTTCATCTGGAACAACCTGTGCGTACTTTGCTGCCTTGTTTATGGTATTGTCCCAACTTTTGTATCGGCATACAAGTTGCAAGTGAAACTGGAGTGAAGTTTGTTTTTTTTCGCGGGAAGACGAAGAGGTCAACTCGAACGAGCACGAGTCAAGCGGGTAGTGTCATCATGGCGAGCCAGGAGTTCTCGGTCGACTTGCTGCAACTGTACTATGGTTCGCTATCACACGTCTGTTTATCTGTTGCGTCTATGGTGGCAGCATGTGCTGACTGAGCTCTTTGTTGCGCCTCTTATCGTGTGTTGCAGATCGCCTTTTCCCGTACGAGCAAATGGCAAAGTGGCTTACCTACGACGGAGGTGCGGTGCATTTTCAGAACACACTTGTGGGCATGTGCTGTGCATTTAACTGAAGTATGTGTGTGCTGTGTGTTTGTGTGCAGGCGAGGAGTTCTTTTTCCGCCGCGAGCTGTCATTCACGCTCGAGAACGACACGTACATCCGATACAAGTCGTTCCACAATGCGGACGAGATGAAGGCATCGATGACCAAGACGCTGCCATTCAAAATCGACATCGGCGCCGTCTTCTCGGTTTCGCCAGCCGACAAGGGCAAGGTGAATGCGAGCGATTTTGTCCCTGAGGAGCGCGAGTTGGTCTTCGATATTGATCTCACCGACTACGACGACATCCGAACGTGTTGCGAGG
The DNA here is from genome assembly GCA_023334015.1 of Globisporangium paddicum. Taxonomy (NCBI): domain Eukaryota; phylum Oomycota; class Peronosporomycetes; order Pythiales; family Pythiaceae; genus Globisporangium; species Globisporangium paddicum. The sequence goes on from JAASFV010000126.1 coordinate 19,535, forward strand.
GCGCGGCGATCTGCGCCAAGTGCTGGCAGTTCATGATCGCTGCCGTCAAAGTCATGGACGCTGCGCTGCGTGAGGACTTTGGCTACGAGCACATCATGTGGGTCTACTCGGGTCGCCGTGGTATCCATTGCTGGGTTTCGGACGAGTCTGCCCGGCAGCTCACCAACGAGGCCCGCACAGCCGTCGTGCAGTACCTCTCGCTCGTCGAGGGCAACGAGAACTCGAAACGCAAAGTGCATCTGAAGGACCCGCTGCACCCGTCTCTCGAGTACGTATCTCCACTATCTTTTCCCCGCTTGGCATACTTAGCCAACCCTGTGATGTATGCAAAATCAACAGCCGCGCGTACCGGTTACTCGAGCCACTCTTTGAAGACATTGTGCTTGGACCAGAGGGCCAGGGCATCTTCTGTGACGCGAAGCAGTGGGTGAAGCTCCTCGACATGGTGCCCGACGAGGACCTGCGCTCACAGCTGAACACCCGCTGGAGCGCGTCGTCGAACAAGTTGACCCCTCGCGAGAAGTGGCTCCAGCTCGTGGACGGCGTCGAGACGATCCTTCTGAAGACCCAGAACAACAACAAGCGCCTGGCCGGCGCCGACCAGCGCAAGCGCAATCTCGTGGAGCTCCGCACGTGCCTCCCGGAGATCGTGTTGGCGTATTTATACCCGCGCCTGGATGCGAACGTGTCCAAGCAGCGGAATCACTTGCTCAAGAGTCCGTTCGCCGTGCACCCCAAGACAGGCCGCGTGTGCGTGCCTGTGACCGCCGAGGCCATCGAGGACTTTGATCCGTTCAGCGTGCCAACGCTCGGCCAGCTGCAGGACGAGCTCAACAAGGCGCCCGCCAAGGACGCCACTGGTATGTCCTTGGTCGCTGTGGTACTGTCTAGATTATCATGGGATGCAAAACTAACCGTTGTGTTATTTGTTAATCATGTGTGTTAGGAGCGGACAAGACGTCGATGGACGCGTACGTGCGGTTGTTCGAGGCGCAGCTGCTCAAGCCACTGGACGCGGCGGCCAAGCAGAAGCAGCGCGACGCCAAGGAGTCTAGCGCCGCCTTCAATGGCGACTGGTAGAGAAGGACGAGCCGCAGGTTGGCGCGTGAGGGAGCCGGTCTTTGTACGGAAAGCATGAAGCACACAAGACGTAAGGCAGGAATCTCAACACAGTTTACACGCATACAACACCCTGCGAATTTGCCATCGACTTCGAAATTAGCAGCCTTCCATTGTAGTTATCTGAATCAGTCGACAATGTTGCGTCAGGCCTTACTGACCACCACGAGCAGCTTTGAAGCGGGACACTCGCTTCACCGGTTGCTGTAGACACACATATATATACACATCACACAAAAGGTTAGCGCGGAGCACAAATCAACAGCTTCAGCAGACATGCAAAGTGACGTACAGGTTCGCCCACGGGCTGGAGCGTCACGACATCGCCATTTGGGTTGTTGCCAGCGAATCGAGAGCGTGGCGGCGCAGCACCACTGCTCGTAACAGTCGACTCAGCCGACGAGAATGACGAAGGTCCAAGAGACAGCGACTCGCGCGGACCTCCAATTGCCATCGCTGCCGGAACAGGCTTCTCCTTCACGGCACTGGGCTGAACTGGAGCTCGCTCCGTGATCTCTCGTTCCATGATGCTCCCCGAGAACGACGCTGACGATGACGAGAACGTTGGGGCTGGGATACCACCCTGGACATTGTCACTGGTCGCTGACGAACCCGCCAACAATCGCTGCGAGACGCTTGTAAACGACGACGAGGACGATGGAATCTGTGGAATCGCAGAAATTGGTCGGTGCGACTGGCCGACAGCAGCGACTGCGATCTTGGCGCGCATCTCCTCTGCTTTCTCCTCGAGCTTGAGATCCGTCGGACAGAGTTCGAATGCGCGCTCAAAGGCCTCGGCGGCGTCTCGGTAGCGGTCCATGGACGCCAAGGCGACTGCTTTCCTGTAGTGACCCTGCAGCAAATTTTATATAAAGAAATAGATATCTTAGCGAACCTCGGCTTTCAAATCAAAGTATGAGAGATAAAATAATCGGTACCTTGACCCAGGAATCGTCGAGTGCGATAGCGAAATTCGCATCTTCCAGTGCTTCCTCAAACTTCTTCATGCGGTGCCACGCAGCAGATCGGTTCCCATAGAGGATCTGCACCAAACATATATCGTAAAAATTTAATACGATACCATAGAGATATTGTGCAATATAAAATTCAAAACTCACATGCGATGATGGCTCGAGTGCGATCGCCTGGGAGTAGAACGCGACGGATTCTTGGAATTTTCTCTTTGCAAAAGCATTGTTGCCCTTGGCCTTGAGGTCTGCTACGGGATCTGCTGGCTGCGCTTTTTCTTCGTCTTCATCGCCAGCGTTGCCGCTGGCCTCACGCGCCTCAAGTTCCTCCATGCGGCGCATCATTTCATCCCAGTTCCACGACGTCTGCTCCTCTTTGCGGCGCTCCTCTTCCTCGATCTCAAAGAATTCCTCGATATCTGCGATAATATATCAAAAATAATATGAGCACCATGTTGTTAAGCAATGCATGATAATGTTTAGAATAAGAACAGTACCTTCTTCGGTGGCGCGCGGCACTGACGACTCGCTCTCTTCCTCTGACTCCTGGATTTCACGAATGTTCTCCTCATCATACAGCTACACCAATACACACAAACAACCACGATGTACTTATTTATTTAGAGCCGGCAACAGCAGTGCAATGAAGCAAACGCACTTACCTTCTTGATGTCAAAGAGGCTGTCAACTTGGCTCTTCTTTTCGGACAATTCGCCTACAACATTCTCGATCTCTTTCATTTGGCTCGCAATGTCTACACTCACAATGGCAAGTAGTCGTCACTAACAGGTGATATAAGCAAATACGGTAATTGTTAAATTGCCACCACGCACTCTTTTTCTTGCGCTCGATGGTCTCCACTGCACTGGACGCGCTCTGCCACACGTAGTACTCGTCACCGAGGTGCGCGAGGATCTCATTCGAGCGCACGATCTTGCCCACCATCATCGCACGCTTGCCCATCGGCACCTGTCAACACCACCGTGCTCCTGTAAGTAAAGTGCTCCTCACGCAGTGTTGGGAACCACAACACAAGACACGCACCATGACATGATGGCTCAGCTTCTTGGGCAGCTCTGTGATTGTGGCTGCAACATCGCCGTACTTCTCGAGCTCGTCCTGGAGCTTGGTGATCTGCGTCTGCGTGCGCTCGATGCGCTGCAGAAGATAACAACAAGCCACGAGCACAAAACAGATCAGCTCTTTGCGGCTTTTGCATGCAGCTCCACAACAACAACACATACACAAAACAACAACAGCGCATTGCAAAGCACCAACGAGTCCACGTCTGTGGTATATACAGAGCACACAAGCGCTTGTGTACCTCCTGAAGAAGCCGCGGGTTCGCCGCGTCGCTCGCCAATCCTGCCATTGTTTTTTCAGCTTGCGACCCCAATCAAGCCACCAGCAGCTCTGAGTACTTTAGTAATATTCTGAAACTGCATTTACTTGAAATTCGCTTTCCATTTATGAAAACTAACATTTGAAGCTTGATCCCATTTGCGCAAATCCAAGAAAGCCGCCGAAGGAATAATGCTCCGCCAGAGCATGCGCCGTGCTGTGCAGCGCCCACTCGCCACCAAGGCGCTGCGATGGACCAGCACCAGCAGGACGGCGGCGGTATCATTCTCCACTGCGGCAGTGCAAGAGCCGCCGAGCGCCGCGGTCTGTGTGATTGGCAATGAAGTGCTGACTGGCAAGGTGCGTAGCTCTTCGCTGTCTTTGCATTGTGCATCTGTTTTGCACAACGAGACGAGTCGCTTGTGTGACCTTTGCTATGGTCACATGAGTTGTTGACGTCACGGTTTACATACTTATGCCGCTGATTTAATTGCTGCTGATAGACGCATGACACGAACTCGCTGTTCATCGCGAAGCTCATGTTCCGCCGCGGCATCGACCTCAAGCGCATTGTCGTTATCCCCGACGAGATGGATGTACGTGGTTAACAATCTTCGTCTGCGTGTAAAAAGCTACAGGCGTGAGGCTATGTGTGCGATCTGAGACTGAGAGTGATAGTCTTTGTTTTGTGGCGCTGAGTAGACCATTTCCTCGACCGTGAAAGAGCTCTCGGATCTTGTGGGGCCGAATGGCTACGTGTTCACGACCGGAGGCATTGGTCCAACGCACGACGACATCACGTACGAAGGAGTGGTGCGTGTGCTAATATGGCGTCCTTTTCCGGTCTTTTGAGCGTGATTCCCTGACCATATACGTCTCAACACGACCAGGCGAAAGCATTCGGACTGGGCCTCGAGCTGCACCAGCCAACTGCCGACGGACTTCGCGAGTACCTGGAGAAGCAAAATCGCGGCCACGACCTGAACGAAGACCGTCTGAGAATGGCGCTGCTGCCGGCTGGGTGCCAGATCCTCACGACTGCGAGCTGGGTGCCCATTGCTGTTGTCCATAACGTGTACGTGCTGCCGGGCATCCCGTCTATGGTGCGCGAGATGCTCACGTTCAACGAGGAGCACTTTGTCGGCATCCGTATTCACCGAGCCATTGTACGTATTCCATTCGCGATTCCACTTGTAGCCGCTGATCGCAGGTGCAAGTATTCTAATTGAGCTCGTCGTGATTCGAAATAGGTGCAAACGATGAGCTACGAAGGCGAAATCGCCAAGGCCATGACTGCGATCCAGAACAAGTACCCGGGCGTGGCAATCGGTAGCTACGTCAACCTGACTGGCCAGAGCGCCAGCGGTGTCAAAGATGAGTCCTACAACACGCGCCTGACCATCGAAGGCCGCGACGTTGAAGAGGTCGAGAAGGTCGCGGTCGAACTCGCTGCGATCTCCAATGGTGCGCGATTCCAAGTCGAGGAGGCACTGTAAAGCCCCAATAAACTGGAGTCACCGCCCACATAATGAAACTCAATCAAACATTAGAATTGGAATAGAGTGTGATGACCATCATGACGTAAAATGGCTTGCAACGCATACAACCAACGATACTAAAGCTCACTTCTTTTTGAAATATGGAGCTCTGGATGACGCATCCGACCGGATTGAGCCATCATTTTCGTCAACAGAGCAAAATGGCGATGCGTAAGCTTCTTCGTCATTCTTCAGCAGGCAATAGCGACGACTATGGCCTCCACTGCTACTTCTAATGCTGCTGCTGCTGCGCCATGCGCTGCGATCTGCGTGGTCGCGAACGAAGTGCTGAAAGGCCGGGTATGTTGTGCTTTGCTGATTGCCGCTCGTGATTGTTGGCATGCTGACGAACTCTTTTTATGCGAATGGCTCCGTGTGTGATGTTGTGTATATGTGTGTGTATGTGTGGCTACAGACGCATGACACCAACTCGTTCTTCATCGCCAAGCTCATGTTCCGTCGCGGCATCGACGTGAAGCGCATTGTCGTCATCCCCGACGAGCTCGATGTGCGTACTGTCACGCAGACACCTTAGCCTATCATGATACCAATGCTGATGTTGCTGTGCCATCTATCCAATTAGATCATCTCAACAACCGTGAAGGAGCTCTCAGACCTCGTGGGCCCGACGGGGTACGTGTTCACGACCGGCGGTCTCGGTCCAACCCACGACGACCTGACGTACGAGGGCGTGGCGACGGCGTTTGGCCTCGGCCTCGAGATCCACGAGCCGACCGCCGAGAGGCTGCGCGCGTACGCTCGCAAGATGAATCGCAGCGACATCCTAAACGAGGACACCATGCGCATGGCGACACTGCCGGCGGGCTGCAAGGTGCTCACCACGGGCAGCTGGGTGCCGCTCGCGGTTGTGCACAATGTGTACGTGCTGCCGGGCATCCCGTCCATGGTGCGCGATATGCTCACGTTCAACGAGGAGCACTTCGTGGGCGTGCCCATCCACCGCGTGACACTCCACACGCTGAGCTTCGAGAGCATGATCGCCAAGCCCATGAAGGCCGTCCAGAAGAAGTACCCGGGCGTCATCATCGGCAGCTACGTCAACCTGACGGAGGATAAGACGGGCATCCGGGACACGTCCTTTAACTCGCGCCTCACGGTCGAAGGCCGCGACGTCGACGAGGTCGAGCAGGTCGCGAACGAACTCATCGAGATCTCCGACGGCACGCGCATGGCAGGAGCTTCTCTGTGATTCGACTTGTTCAGATAGATACGCATCGAGAAACATTTTTGCTTTCATTACTGATCTACATATCTACCTACCTACTCCATGACTCGTTCACCTAATGTCCGCCAATCACTTCCGCTAGGAACCACTAGCCGCGCGTTCTCTTCCGCTCGTCCAGAGTCTCCACCCAGCGTCCAAAATTCCAATCTCCTATGCGGTGGAGCTCAGCAGCGAGTTGAGGATGTGGTAGATGAGCGTGAACTGGGAGTCGCGCGACTCGGCCGGAACGTTGTTCAGGCCGACCTGGAGCTCCTGCAGCACGCTCGAAACAAAGCCCGCGATCGACGCGTCCCGCACGTCCATGACCAGTAGCGACTCGCGCAGCCAGCTGAGCTTTGTCTGCAAGTCGTCCGCTAGGTCTGCGCCGAGCTGCTGCACGAGGCACAGGATGAGCATCTGCGAGAGCTGCAGTGGACGGCAGTTGAGCACAGCGCGCACGTCGCACTGCTGGCATGCAAACGACACGAGGTCCACGTTCTGCGCGCCGAGCGCGAGCTTGAACGCCTCCTCGTAGTCCTCGCGCGCCAAGAACGCCTGCACCGCGCTCTTCTGGGCTTTGAGCTGCTGGGCCTCCGGCGACAATGTTGAAGCTGTGGCCACAGGGGCTCCACCGCGGCCCACCGCATCGCCGTTCTCGACAGCGGCAGAGAGCTGCTCGACCTTTTTCGACAACCCGTCGACGACCTCGATGAGCTGCTTGAGCTGCTTGGTCACCTGCGCGTTGCTGTTGCTCTGGCCGCTGTTCTCGAAAGCCGAGCGTGTGCCCTTGACGAAAGTGTCGTTGATCTGCTCAAACATCTTCTGCGTTGCGGCCTGGAACGATGGGATGATGATATCCTGGAAACACTCGCGGAACGACTCGCGCACGGGCTGGCGCACGTCCTCCACGACGCGGTCGACCATCTCGGTCACGCCGTTGCTCATCTGGTCCGGGAGCGCCGAGCTCAGCGACTCGCTCAGCTTCTGCTCCATGTGCGGGATGAGCTTCTCCGAGATCACGTGCTGGAAGCCGTTCTGCACGGGCTTCATGAAGTTGTTCTCCATCGTGTGGAGCACGATGCGCCCCATGGCAGGCACCAGCACGGTCTGCAGCTGCTTCTGAATCGACTTCTCGACCTGCACGGCCACCTGAGCGGTCAAGTGGTTGCCCAGGTTGCCCATCACCACGCGCATCTGCTCGCGGAGCTGCTCGTCACGCTGGGTCTGCGCGGTCTCCATGCGCCGCAAGAACGAGAGGATCGTCTGCTGCGAGGCCTCGCTCGCCGTGTCGTCGATCGACGGCTCGTACTGGACCGAGGACTCATCCTGGAACGCCTGCACAGACGATGAAGGGGACGAGCGTGCGTACGAGCGGATGCTGAACGCCGAGCCGTCTTCCCCGCCCACAGACGAAGCCGCGTCTTCGTTATTGATAGTCAAGTGCGACGGACGAAAGCCGCTACCGGGCGCACTGCGCGCGGGGGAGTCCATTCTCGAGCTGCTGCGGAAGGAGTTTGCCAGGCCGTTACCGCCGTCATCATTTTCATCGTCATCAGCATCGTCGTCCTCGTTCTCGTCCTCGTCCTCCAAGTTGCCATTCTGCACATCAATCTCCGTCTCTGGCGACGCAGGAGTCGCGCGTGGGGACTCGGCCGCAGACTGGTGCGACGTCTCAAGGCTCTCGCCCTCAGTCGTCAACGCGCCGACGCTCTGGCCAAAGCCCTCGCTGCTCTCGTTCGTCGGGAGCTCGTCCTCAATGGATCCACGCGCAGGCTGCTTGAGCGGCACGAAGCAGTTGGTCGCTGCCACGTGGTACCGCTGGATCGCCTGGGTCTGGAGGCAGTAGAGCTGCATGGAGAAGTTCAAGAGCGCGTCTTCCAATGGCTCAAGGTCGTTGCCATCGCCGCCTCGCGCGGCCTGGGACTGCTGCGTGCGGTTCAGCACGCCCATGGACAGTACGGGGTATGCCAGCGAAAACTCCGTGATGTTGTCAAAGCGACGCGGCGTGCGCGCGTTCGCGCTTTGCGCCAGGTGGAGCACGTAGATGATCGGGCGCGTGCGGTCCGCGACGAAGAGGAACTGGGTCGTTGGGTCAAAGAGCGTCTCGTTGATCACCTCGGTCGACGACGAGCCTTCGCCGTCCGACGCGCCCAAGAGCTTCACGTTCTGGAAGCACGTGGGTTGCACGTTCTCACTCACAGGCGCGTTCCAGAGCGAGATGCGCGAGTTGCTCTCGCCTCCAATGAGCAGACCCGACTGGTTCACGAGATTGCCGCCGTAAAAGTGCAGGCTGTTGACGACGTGGCCGTCGAACGGTTCAAAGCGGTGAATGAACTCCGCCGGATGATTGTTGTGGCGCTCACTGATGCGGTACACGTGCACGAGGCCGTCGGCGCCCGCAGTGAGCACGGTCTCGCCGTTCGGAGAAAATGCCACGTCATTAATCTGCGCCGCCGACTGGCCGCACACGACACTGATCTCGTACAGGTTCTCGGCTCCTTCGCCGTCGGCGTTCACGCTCGAGAGGTCCGTGATGAAGGCTGTGCCACCGTTCACGATCGCGATCTTATTCGAGTCGAACGGATGCCACTTGACACGCTGCGCGGCCGTGGGGATCGTCTTGAGCAGCTCGCGGCTCATCGGGTCATTCTCGATGTGCCAGATCGCAATCTGGTTGTCCGTGCCCGCGCTCAGCAGGATGTCCGACTTGCTGTTGAAGAACGCGAGTTCCGTCACCGCATGGTTCTCGTGCTTGCGGATCAGCAGGCGGTCCACGGAGCTCTGGCTGATCACGCGGATGAGGCCGTTGCGGATCGGGTACGAGATGAAGTGCTCGTTCACCGAGATCAAATTGCCCAGCTGCGACGTGCGCTCCGAGTTGTAGAGCGTGATGGGCATGACTTCGAGCGAGCGACTCTCACCCTGCTGGTCGCCCAGCGTCCGGTACTCGACGTTCTCGCCCGAGATGCGGCTGCCTGGGCGGCTGCCTCGTCGAGGCGAGCCACTCAGTGAGCTCGTGGACGACCCGGCGCCGCCATTGCTACGGCCGCCGTCGACTGTGGAACTGACGCTTCGAATCACTGGGTATGCTGATGAGAGTGGGCCAACCTGGAAACTTGTCGTGGTCTGCTGCTGAATAAGGTTCGGTTGACTCGAACGTGGCGGTGGGAACTGCTGGAACAGCGACGCAGGAGGCGCCGATGGAGCGCTAAGCGGAGCTGGTGGCAGCGACGCATTTCGCAAATGGCCGTTGCTATTGTTGCCGCTGACCATAAACTGCTGCAAAAATTGGTGTTGGTGCTGCATGAGATGCTGCGCCTGTGGTGGGGGCGGGTACTGCGACAGCGGCATGGGCGACGGCTGCTGATGTTGTTGGTGCTGCTGCAGGAGCTGGTGCAGCGGGTTGGGGCTGTGCGTGATCTCCGGGGACACGTGGTCCGTAGGCGAGAAGCGACCTAAGGGTAGCAGAGAGGGGGAAATCCATAGCGTGTCAATAATCATCATCTCACAAGATCCAATCGTCAACAGCTCCCACAGATACGTAGCACATAGAAACACACCTGCATGGTTGAGCATTGGCACAGACATGGGTGGTGCTGGGACGACAACGGGAGGCACGAGGCCGACGTGTGGCGGCGGCGGCGGGATCATCTGCGGCGGCTGCGCCGAGAAGGACGAGCCCAGGAGGCCGCTGCTGCCCGTGCTGCTGTTGCGGCTGTGGCCGTTGCTGGCGCCGTCGTGGCTTCCAGATGCGCTCATGGCTTCTTCTTGCAGGCAGCTGTTAACTGACTGAGTGCTGCTGCCGTGTCTCTTTAAAGGCGCTCGCGTCGTATTGAGCACACGCGTCGTGATGAAGAGCTCCGTTCTTCCTGTTTCTCTCTGTGTGTGTTTCTCATCAGGGGGAAAGTTTTACAACAAAACGTTTTTTTGTGGATACGTGGCTTATAAAAAAATGCTTTTCTGAATGCTCAAAGACATTCCAATATCGAAGCAAAAATGCATAGCTTAATGATCAAAAACATTCCATTATCAATGGGAAAATAGATACCTGTCTGTGTGGGATTTGAATTTTTTTGAGATACCGTTTTATACCACCAAAATGAATACAACTTGGTAGGATGGGCGACATTCATTTTAAGCTGGTCCCCACTATGCAATAAAAAGGGTCATGACCTCTCTTTTTGTATCAGAAATCAATACCATACTGAGAGGTTTTGACCCCTTTGCTCGGCTACCGATAAAGGGGTCAAAAGCCTCGGTATTGCTAACGAATTTCGATACATAACGGGGAGGTTATGACCTTTTTTGGCGTAGTGGTGGCAAGCCTTAAAATATGTCGTCCATCCTGTCCTTAAACTGTTTGATTACCGGTATACATTAAATGATTTATTTCCGGTTTAATATAGGGTACACTGATTATCGTCAATAGTGGCCGGTTATCTTCGATACACCTCACAAACATTATAACAGAGAAATTAGCGCTTCTCCTTCTCATCACCCATTGCACTGTTTAAAAAAAAACCCAGATATCCTGGCCATTAAATTTTGATTATTTCAAAATCCACCAATGGTTGAGCTAATTTGAATAACTGTCCAATCACGATGCCGGAAATGTTGTTTGTGTGTGATCGAAAACCAGGGATCCCTCTTGCGCTTGGTTGAAAGTGGCCCGCAAAATAAAACAACGCGAAACAAAAGCAAGTGACCAATTAACATTCTGCAATTCTCCGCCGAGCTACAACATCATGAGCGCCACCACCAAACGCATTCGCCTGACAAAGCTTCAGCTTCTGAAGATCTGTGACAAAGCCCATGACTCCACCACAATGACGTGCCACGAGTTAGCGGAGTGGGCTCACCACGAATTCAAGATCACAAGTTCGCCGTTCAAGTCTACAATAGCCAAAACCCTGAAGAGCGCGAGCACCCTGCAGTCACTCCCCGCTGACTGCTTCAATCTCAAGAAAGCCTGCTTGCAGCACCAGCTCAAGTTGGATGTGTAACCGGGCGTTCCCAAGTTACTCAGCACGATACACAGAGTGAGGAGGTGTGTGTCACACGACTTCCACAAGGACCAGTGATAAAGGGAATCAGCAGTTCCTGCGACTTAATTGCCTGTTTACAACAGAGCAATATGGTCGAAAGAGGGAGGAGTTTACCTTGCTTGCTAACAAGGCAAGATAGAGAGAGAGTGTGTTTATTTTGGCCCTGAGGGTGGCCCCGAGAGCGAGCGCAAATTACTAGAGCTTTTATACTATATTTAGGCCTAAATAAATCTACTTCGACTGGCTATGGAAGCTCAGTGTATCTGATTGGTTACTTACTTATCTGTAATAATAGCCAGCGACAAGGCCGCGTCATCGCTGGCCATAACTATTTGTAAACTACGCACGAGGTACGCAGCTGTCCCCGAGTAGGGTATCCAGTGCGAACCTGTGCTAAGTTCGGTCTTATATATTGCACAAACAGTGGTTTGTCAGCGTGGTTACTGAGGTGTAACTCACTCGTGTACCCCGTTATAGGATGAAAACGTCGTTGAATTTGTGAAGCTCTGCGAGCTTGAGCAGATTTCGCTGACTGGTGACATGATCGTGGGACACGCTCGGCAGCTCGCTTAACTGCATCACATCCCTCGTGGCACTCGACCGCAGTTCAGCCGGCCTAGGCTGTAGCACCTTCAATCTCGCTATAACATTATATGAAAGCGAGCGTATGGAGAGGCAGGCTCAGTGGACCTCAAGGTCGCTAGACCCCGTATACAAGAGCAGCACCTCATCATTCGTGACTATCGCCCAAGAGACATCTACAATATAGGGCGAATGTGCGTTCTTCTATGATAACGTCCTCAGAGGATCTATGTGCTTCGGCACAGCGCCTTCCCTGAAGCAAAGCAAAGCGCGTGTGACGATGGCAGTGTGTGCAAATGCCTGCGGCACCCACAAGCAGCCTGTTCTCTTCTTCGGCAAGTCGTTGCGTCCGCGTTGGTTGTCTGACAAGCCTGAAGATCTGCAGTACACGACCACAGAGCGAGCATGGATGTCATCAACCGTGTTTTGTGATTAGTTACATGATTTCGACCAGGTCATGGGCTCTGAGAGGTGGAACATTCTTCTACTCGTCGACAACGCTTCTTCGCATACTATCGCAGATCTCGAGCTCGAGAACATTCGGCTCGAATATCTCCCTCCTAACACAACAGCAGCCCATGGACCAGGGTGTCATTGCAGCTGTGAAACGTCGCATTCGTCAGCGTAATATGAAATTTGCACTGCGCTGGATTTGTAAAGGGGTTCAGCAACCATACAAAGTTGGCTTGCTACGTGCTATGAAATGGTGCGAGGCAGAATGGGAAAAAGTGAGCTCCAAAACAATTCAGAATTGCTGGAGCCACTCTGGACTGGTAGGGAAGGCAGGCATTTTATATATTCTGAGCTAAATATATTCAAATAATGAGTGATTTGCATTGTTAACTCAAATCAGTACTCTCCATCAACACAGCACAACGTAACGATGCTTCTTGAACCTCTGGACTCCAATACCCTGTCAAAATCTGTGCAAATCAGGTGCGGCTTATTGAGGATAATCACTGTATACATGCAGGGATAGTAAAAGTACGTTCACATCAGGAAAGATGACCTCTAGTACCAGTATACCGGTATCAGTAAGATACACCAGTATACCAGTGTCCTTTCATCCAAGCTTGACATCAGCACAGTCGTGCTCATGATACTCTATTCGATAGGAATCACACTGACTTGGGCCGAGCAGTGTCGGATTCACAAGCACCACGGCACCGTCAGCAGCTCCTTGGATGCCAGTGGCATCTACGACACAGCTCGATGGGATGGCAATAGTTTATTTACTTGTATGGGGAGACACTTCCTTTTCCGTTTATGCAGCGATACCCGTGGCGCGGCGCAGGAGCTCCTTCTTGAGCAGCGTAATCTCCTTGGTGGCGCCGCTCATGAGGCCCGAGTTCTCCTGCGCACGCCGGATGAGGTACGGCAGCACCTCGTGGATCGGGCCGTAGGGCACGTACTTGAAGACGCGGTAATGCTCGCTGCCGAGCGTGTACGACACGTGGTCGCACATGCCCAGGAGCTGCCCGAAGTAGACGCCGCCGCTCTGGCGGTCGATGCCGTACTTGTCCATGAGCGCCACGGTGCTCTTGACCGAGTCCTCATTGTGCGACGCGACCATAAAGCTCGCGATCGCGTTGTTCTTCAGAAGCTTCTCGACCTGTGAGTTATAGTTCTTGTGCGTATTGCTGATCGATTCGTGGATCGGGTCCATGTAGCCTAGGTCGCGCGCGCGCTTACGCTCCTGGATCATGTACGCGCCGCGCACGAGCTTGCACGCGAAGCGGAAGTTCTCTCGCCGCGCGCGCTCGAGGTCAATGTCGACGCGGTCGCCCGAGATCTTGAGGTAGCACTGGAACGTGTTGTAGATCACGTCCTTGCCGCCGCGGTTGTATTTGCGCTGCAGGTTGAGCGCCAAGTGGTCGATGCCCGGCTGCATATACGTCTGCTCAGCGTCCACCATGAGCTTCACGCCCATCTCACTGGCCTCGTTCGCGAGCGACTCGAGGCGCCGGATCATGTTGCGCAGCTGGGTCTTCTCACCGTCGCTCAGCGGGTCTTCTTGAATGAACTGCGTCAGCGGACCCATGGTCAGGTCGAACGGATCCAGGAAGCTCACCCAGTCCACGTAATCGATCATACCGTCGCCAGACTTCTTATCCATCTCGTGGAAGAGTTTCTTGAGCTCGTCTTCTTCCATCTGTACGCCCGCGTTGCGCAGACCTGCGCTCAGCGTCGGGTAGTCGACCAGCTTCTCCAGGTACTGGCTCTTGGCGCGCGAGAGGTTAGGACCGTCGAGCGAGTGGAATAACAGCTGCGCCTGCACGATGATTGACGACATGCGCATCAGCAGCTCGGGCTTGCCCAGCGCTGTGCACTTGATCGCAACGAACGCTGGCTCGCCCGCAGCAGCGGTGCTGCCAGCATCGAGGATCGCCTGGCGCGCGATCGCTGCATTCGCATCGCACGTGGATTCGTCTTCGTAGTCGTAGGTACGCGCTGATACGAGGTTCTGCGACACGCCGTTAAGATCGCGTGGCTTTTCGACGTCGGCTTCCGCAGCGTAGTCCAAAATGCCACCAATGCCAGCATGCGAGAGCTTCTGGATGACGGGGCGGATCTCGTTCGCGTCTTCACCGGCGCAGAAGTGGCCAAAGAACGTCGCGCGCAGGAACTTGTTTGTGAACGCTGCGCCGGGGAACTGGTACGACATGTTGACAAGCTTCTCGCTGTGCTGGACGAGCCACGAGAGCTGCGAGACCTTGAACACGCCGTAGGCGCGCAGCAGCTCCGTCGTGGACTTGTGCTTGAAGATCTGCTCGGTCTGCTCGAACGACAGCTCCTTCTTCTGCGAAGTAGCAGCAGCGGATGAAGAGAGCGACGTGGCGAACTCGGTGGCTGGTGACACGGTGGCGGCGACGGGTGCAGCGTTGCGAGACGTCGAGGAGCTCATGCGGAGCGATGCGTGCTTGCGCAGCAGTGCGCGGGACGACTGCACGTGGCGCAGCATGGCTGTGTGGAATGCGGACGGGTGTGTGGCTGGACAGACGTGCGCAGCGCCGCTAGGATTCGATAATGTCTGGTGCTCAGGTGGGTGCACTTGGCTGTTGCTCTTCACGTTCTTCTGCTTTTGCAGAGTGTGTGCGCTTCTTTCCTTCCCATCCAGCGTTTTGACGAGTGGTCTATTTTCTGCAGACGAACCTGCCCTCCCAGATGCGTATTGCACACAAAGTTAGATTACCTAGTGTAAAAAGGCTTTATATGTTGCCATTTCGATATTTGTAGAAAGGTTTGAAGCTATGTACTGCGTGTTTAACATATTTATAAAGGGTATTTTAGAATATACAGACTTTAGACATGCTGCTGGCATAACGCCGAGAGGAATCAGCCAATCAGCGAGCGCTGACGCACCTTCAACTGGATGTTGCAGTCCCTTGTAACAGTGACATTCAAGCTGAAAAACAACCGAAAATGAGTGAAACCACCCCGCGGTAGTGACAAATATTTCACCAGCAAAACGTTCGCTGAGCCGACCAAAAGCGAGCTTACGGCGTAAGCTCGCTCCGCTGAGCATGTGCGTGCGAGTGCTGGCTGCTGTCGTGCTCTTGCTCTCTGCAGGCGGTGCTGGGATTGTTTGCGCAACAGCACTGACTCTTGGACGCCTAATGATCTCACCTGCGGCGCTTCTGGACAACTGCTCGCTTGGGTTCACAAGCTTCAGAAAGCGAGCTGACGCAGGATTTTGAGCTGCTCACGATCGTGCACAGCGTGTACGTGCTGCTTGCGTTCAACGAGGAGCATTTCGTGGGCGTGCCCATCCATCGCGTGATGCTCCACACGCTGAGCTTCGAGAGCATGATCGCCAAGCCCATGAAGGCCGTCCAGAAGAAATACGTCAACCTACGGAGGACAAGATGGGCGTCCGGGACACGTCCTTCAATTCGCGCCTCACGGTTGAAGGCCGCGACGTCGAACAGGTCGCGAATGAGCTCATTGAAATCTCCAACGACGTGCGAAATTGGTTTGTAAAGACTATGGAAATTGGTTATGCACCCCAAAAATGCAAATATCTCTTCGTACAGGTTCAAGCGACCACCCTAGAGCAGCGCGACTTCGACGACGTCGTGGTCGAGCTTCTTAACGTCCGCATCGTGGCCACCAGCTTCATCCTGAGTAGTAACGTCGGCAAGTTTGCGTCGCTTGGCAGAGGACGGCGACGAGCCCGCCTTCTCCATCAGCTCGTCGCTCGAGAGTCCATGCACACCGCTGCTGACGCTCGGATGTTTCGCTGACACTGCAGCCGCGGCGGCAGCAGCGTGGATTGCGGCTTCCTCGATCGCGATCTGGTGGTCCGTCGAGTGGTCGAACGGCAGGTCCTCTTCGTCTACAATCACATGCAGAACACACAGTTAGTAAGTATACCGCGCATTTCAAAATATGGTGACAGGCACACGGTGACCAGAACTTACATGTCGAGTCCAAGAAGGCCGACTCTTCGTCGTCTTCCTCGACAGAGCTGCTCGCGTGAAGTCCGGACGAGAGCTCGTGGGCGCTGCTGTTGTTGCTGCCACCTCCACCTGAAAGCACGCGCTTGCACGTACGTTTGTTGTGGCCCTTAACGCCGCAGATGCTGCACGCGAGCTTCTCCTGCTTGACGTCCCCAAACTGCTGAATCTGCTGGATCTTGCGCGGTCTTCCACGCGACTTTGGCTGCGGGATTGGCACCGTCACCTTGTCCGACTCGATCGTCTCAACGTCGATGGGCGTAATGCGGCCGCCGTACAGCGCCTTGAGCGATGTGATGAGGAACATGCGCGGGATCACCTCGGCACGCATGAGACCCGCCGAGGAGATCGCGAGGAAGACGTGGAGGCACGGGAAGCGCGCCACGTCGTACTCGCCACACGTGCAGCTCTGGCGGTCAAAGTCCACGATACGCTGGCGGCCCGTCTGGTGGTCGATCACTTCAAAGCCGTTTTCCGAGACGCGCAGCACCTCGTAGTGGTTCGCTTCGCCCTCGTACTGGGTCAAAATCGAGTGGAACTCGTCCGGATACTCGGTGCTGTTCTGACCGTACTTTTCAAAGCGCTGGAATAGCGTGCTCGCGACCTTGGAGACCCAGCCGACGAGGATCATGAGCGGCGTCTTGACGCAGAGCATCTCGAGCCACTGGAACGACGCGTCGGACGTAAGCGCACTCGCGGCTGCTGCTGAGCTGCTGGTAGATGACCCAGTGGCACCGCTAGCCGCTGCATTGGACGTCGCGAAGATGTCAACGGCGTCCGACTGGGGGCAGGTCGGGAATAACTCGTGCAGCGGGCGCTGGAGGTCGTCGCCGCGGCTGTGCACGAACGTGAGCACCGAGCGACCAAAGTCTGGGATCGCCTTCTGGAGCTGATTGAGGAAGAAACGCCAGTTTTCCTCCGACTCGACGGGCGCAATGCCCACTGCGATCGGCACATTCTCGCCCATGGCGTCTTGGGTCGTCGCGGTCATGAGCACGCCGCCGTAGGCCGAAGTGATGAGAAAGACGCTGAGCAGCACGGACGAGCGACAGTAGCGCAGCGTCACCTGCAACGGCTTGGGGCACAGGAACGCGCGCGCAAAGGTTGTGGTGTCTGGGAGGTGCTCGAAGGCTGCGACTGAACCGTCGTTGCTCTTCACGAACGCGTCCAGGTAGCCGTGGATCTTCATGAACGACGCGCTCTCCTCCATCTTTTTCTGCTGCCGAAACGCGCTCAGCGCCCTCCACGCGGTCATGTAGGACGCCGAGACGCCAAACTGGTCCTTCATGATGCCCGCCATATCCTTCGGGCGCACGCCGTCGCCCGCCTGTGCCATAAACGGCTTGGCGGTCTCCATGAGCGCGGCCGCTGATACAAAGTTGCCCGAGTTCGACTGCACGACCGAGCAGTTCGGCCCGTGTATGATCACTGCACGCGTGACGTACACGCGCCCGTTCGTGTGGCGGTTTGCCGAGACCACGAACTCGCACGTCGTGGGCGCGGTCTTGCGGTGCTTCCACGTCGGGCAGCGCGCCTCGAGCCGCTGCGGACTGCTGTGCTGCATGTAGTACGGCAGGCTCTTCTGCACCGAGAAGACTTTAAGCTCGCGGCGTAGCTCCCCCATGTCGCTATAGCTTTCGCGGAAGGGCGGACACTTGGCCGGGAGGCTGCTGCTGCTCGCCATGCTGTCTCGGATGAGGTGCGCCACTGCGACCAGCGGCGCAGCGGCCACACCATCACTGGATGGTTCACTTCCGCCCACAGGTTGGTGTCCCATGGATGGCAACGCCGTGGCTGATGGCTGGAGGTTCATGTACGCTTGCACGAGCGCGTCGTTGTTTGCGGCAACGGCGGCGGCCGCTGCCTCGTGGGCGGCCGTGATGCCACGTCGCAGCGCGTCGTTGTGGTCTGGGCTCACGACCGCCGACGTCTGCGCAGCGACCGCGTCCACGCCAGTCGAGGCGTCGCCGTTGTCGTTCGGCGGCAGTGGCTGAGCGATCGCCGCCTCGGACTCAGCAACTCCGCCATCATCCCCATCGTGACCAGACGCCGCGCGCACTCGAGCCTTCATGGTTCGCGCTCTTTTTCCGTAATTTCGACCAACTGGTGCGGCCACAAGCGCAAAACAAAACAGAAAGAGGGGGAGTTTTCCAGCTTGGACTTCTACATTATAGAAATGACTATCATGTCCACATTGGACTTTGTACTTTACAGCTGTATGTTGTGCGCAAACGCGTCTAATTTGGCTCAATTTCGTGATTGCAACATACAAACTTCAAGTGTGAGGGGCGCGCTTCATATGACATTTCGTTACCAGGTGCATCATAAAGCAACCTGTGTTGTGCCATGAGATGGATCGTGAAAGGTCGTTGGCGCAAGACCAAGCACTGAATGGCTGGCATGGCAGATGATAAGGCTGCGCTCTGCGGCACTTGGGAGAGCACGGAGGCGTTCGGCAACAC
>JAASFV010000127.1:0-38166 GCA_023334015.1 Globisporangium paddicum
AGATAGCGCGCGGCTCCAGAGAGCAGCGCTATTGTCCAGCGCCCTCTGGACTCCACGTTGGCGTTAAGCTTTTGACTGCGCAATACTCCTTTGTCGATCGGGGTGGTGGTGCATCTGGTTCCCACACGACAGGACAAAGTTGCTCGCGAGCAGCTGGCGATCCTCAACCAACTCCGCCCTTCCGAAAAAAAGCTCTGTGGCAAAAAAGGAATGATGTGGACCACACACCTATTCCAGATGTATTATTTTATAAAGGTTTAAGGTTGGCTATTTGTAACTATTATAACCAAGTTTAGCGATGAGCGTTATGAGAGGATATAGATTATCGCAGGTGACACATTGGCTGACTCTCTGGTACAAAGAAGCTGCTTCATCTCTACACTTCCAACCCTTCATAACAAATCCCTTTGCGTTATCCAAACATATCCTCTCTTTTCCTTCGAATACATACATCACATATTCTGAATAAACAGGTTTCATCATTGTAAACAGGCTAGTTAATCACCCGGTATCCGGGAGGTCATCCCTCCCAGATCGGGCTGTAAATCCCGCGACTGAATGGTTTCTTTCACATTTCTCCTTTATTCGCCGCTTCCAGCAGTCGACTACCTACCATCCCCGCCATGAAGAGCTTCGCCGTCGTGACCCTCGCCTCGCTCGCTGTGCTGCTGACGGCTTCCACGGACGCGGCTGTCGTGATCGCCAAGGACTGTACGCAGAGCGAGCGCCAGCTCGTCAACAAGCTGCTGCAGCAGGACGTGAACCCCGCCAAGGCGTGCTACTCCAAGGCCAAGGGCGACATCACGACGCTCTCGACGTCGCGCCTGTGCCCCATCGAGGAGTGCAAGGTTTGGCTCGAGTACATGAGCGAGAACGCGCCCAACTGCGTCTACGACGACACCAACTACGGCACGTCGTTCAAGGCCAAGGCCAAGGACTGCGGCAGCACCACGAGCTCGAGCGGCTCGGTCGCTGGTGATGCCGACGCCAAGGTCACCAAGACCCCGTCCACGGCATCGACCGCTGGCTCGAGCGGCGACGCCGGCGTCGTCGTCGTCAAGACCAAGGCGCCAGTCACTGCCGGCAGCAAGGCGTCCAGCTCGGGCTCGTCGGGCGAAGACAACACGATCGAGGTCCCCATCATCGACAACTCGACTCTCACCGAGCCGGACGTGACGTCCAAGCCCACGACGCTTGCGCCAGTGACGCCATCGCCTACCAAGAGCGCCGCGTCTTCTCCGTTCACTAGCGCCGTGGGCGCGCTCTGCGCCGTGTCGCTCTCGCTCGCCGTGCTCGCCTTCTAAGCGAACGTGTGGTTTCCCCATGACCATCACCCTCATTTAGAGAGCTTGACTTGCGTGACGCTACTTTTACTTGGCAAGGTGTTCAAAATATCTTTTTTTTATCGTATTTTCCATTTTGTTGTTGAAAATGAATTGGTGGAGAGATCCGCTGGGTCGCACGCATGGCCTCATATAACTTACTTCTGGTAGTAGCTCACCAGCTTCAGGCCTTGAGCTCCGACCCAGGTGTGCGCTCCGAAGGTCGCGTGAGCAGCAGACTGAGCTGTCGTTGCCAGAGCGCCGCGCATCGCCGCAGAAAGCCTGCGGTTTGCTCATCCTCGGCCACATTCTGCCTGCGGGCGCCAGCAAAATCCACGGGCGCCGCGCCGTCCGCTGGCTCAAGCTCCGCAATCTCCTTCAGGCGCTTCGTAGGCGCTTTTGAGGAGGTGGTGCCATTAGTTGAGCTCTTGCGTTTCTTTCCAGATACGGTCGGGACAGTCTCATTGGATGGTGCTGGTGGTGTCTTGGCTACGGCTTCATCACCACCAGTGAGAGTCACCTGGTCGCTGCTCTTCGACTTGCTTGATGGAGATTTCTTCTTGATCATAGTAGCCACAGCGGCGGCTGGCTTGCTCGGCGCCTTATCGATTGTGAGCTTCGAAGGACGAGCCTTCCGTAAGCTTGGTGCTGCTGATGTTGGCTGAGTCGATAGTGTTGATAGCGATATAGTCGGTGGTGGGTGGTGGCTTTCGGTTGAAGCGCATGAAGGTTTGGTCGCTTTGTGCTTCTCAGGCGAGTCCTTCACGAGCGGCTCAAACAGTTCTTCGTCGCCGTTGGGCTCTGGCACCGTCTCGGAGAAGAGGTTCGTCTTGCCGTCCCAACGGCGAGGGTTATCCAGACTCTTCTTCTTCAGAGCTGTGTGTACATAGACAGTATCGAGTCGTTAATTACCAGCACCAACGCTTTCATATCGTAGAATCCATACAAAGGACACTTACGGACATAGGTGCCGTGGGCGGCCACGTTCATGGCGTCGGTCCAGATATCCCAGCGCGCGTGCCAGCCGATGAAGTGCACCTTGATCTTCTGCTCGTCGAGCTTGCACTCGATGATCTGCGCCTCAGACCAGAGCATCTTCGTGTCCTGTTGTCGTCATCCATCAGCATGAGCTGTAAGTCTTTCCACACACACGATTAAACTAGAGTACAATGCGATTTACTCGTACCAGTGCGTCGACGTAGAGCCCCACACACGGCGGTCCCACCAGTTTTTTCTTCTTCCTTGAGCCACCGCCAGCTTTCGCCTTTGCCTTCTTCTTCGACGACGCCTTCGGGGTTCCTTTTGCCAGCACAGGCGCAGCAATAGGATCCACACCAACAGATCCCGCAACATACAGAGTCGCGTGTGTGGCATCAGCTGCGTGTGAATGCTGCTGATCGTGCTCGGGAGCTGCTAGAGCCGGCATCTCTAGCATCGATGGCGCGCTCTGTTCCGCGCTCACACTGGCAAATCATAGCATTAAAACGCATCAGTACCTTGAGCGCACGCATAGCAGACAGGCACCGATGCTGTGGCTACGCACGTGACGACACGGGCGCTCGGCTGCGGCAGGTTGGGCGCGACGCTCGCAGCCATGTCCTTCGCGGAAAGCTCTCTTTTTTTTTATTGTGAGGTCACCCAAAAAATCAAAAATCAAAAACAAGTTCGCGCGCTATTTGTAGCTCTGATTCTGATCCTGGCAAATGATATATATCAGACTCAGACCTGAGCGGATCTGAAGGAAAACAAGTGTAGCCATTCATTTCTTCAGGACATCGTTTGCATTACGCTTGCGTGACTGCAGTGATGAAAACGCGCATGGGCTGTGCGATTTCTCTCAGAGCATGGGCACTATTAACACCAGCAGAGAGTTCAGTGTTGTCACTCACTGCAGTGACACTGGTATTCGCAGTATCAGGGAGCACCACGCAATACTCAACCCTGGCGTTGTCGATGACGATCTCGCTCACTGCATTCGCGTCCGCCCAGCGCTTCGTCTGGTCCTTGCTACGCACGTCGACTTGCAGAACTTCTTCGATCGCACGCGTGAACGTATCAGGAATGCCTCGGTAGTGGGCTGAGGAACTCGCAAGTTGATACACAACTGAAGAGCTGGTGCGCCAATGAACTCTGTTGAATATGACACAATCGTCCACTCATTAGCAAGTAAGACTCTTAGTGGGGACGGCATTGTGCACGTACTCAGTTGGGAGTTGGGCTGACGTGACCCATGCAGCAGCATGGGCGTCTGGGAGGTAATCGTAGCCTGCAAAGAGCACCACACACCAGCAATACAAAGTCAGCTAACAACTCCACATGAGAACGCACTACTCAAGCATAGCCCATACCTGGGACGTATGGCTTGATATCCAACACGGGTGTGCCTTCGACGAGGTCGACGCCAGAGATGAACACTGTGCGCTTTCTCATGTCGATGCTGTCGATCTTCGCCAGCGTGATGCCGATGGGGTTCGGTCGGTGCGGCGACCGCGTGCTGAAGATCCCTACACGCTCTTTCAGCAGCGGAGGAGAGATCTTGGCCTATAAGTATGTAGGCATACACATATCGTGATATTAGCACTGAGGTCAGGCAGTGTCCATGGGTTTCGTGGCCTCAGCAAACGCACTCGGAAGGTGTGACGGTGGCTGTCTGAGCGCAGTCCTTCGTGCGCACGCGCGTTCTTGCCGTTGGTGTTCTTGTGGAAGACAAAAATAATCCAGACGTGGCTGAACGCTTCCAGGCCAACGAGAGTGTCGGGTGAGATGCTGCGCTGAAACTCGATGCATCCTTTAGTTGACGGCGCAAGCAGCCCCTGCCGCGGCGTTCCTGTCAGTATGCACACGGCCACAACATCAATAAGCGAATGAAACCTCTGCTCGTATCATTCAGGTGATAGTCTGTGTACCTAGACACGACTGGAAGCACGAGTGGATCTCTCCGATGGACTGCACGAAGTAGCCTTTGCTCGTGTCCAGCTTGTCGTCCATCACACGGCGCAGCTCCTATCAAAGGCCACCACATCCGATTACTAGAGTTCACTGGCATCCAGCACACTACACTGCTAGCTTTCCTTTTCTGCTGCCACGCGTCCGTTGCGCTCTTCCAGCCGCATCTTCTCTTTCTTGTCGAGCTCGTGCTTGAGCGCCAACACGCATTCACATTCAGCAACACAACCTTGTCACGCGTCTTGCATGCCTCACAAAGAAAGAGCGCATGCATCATCACCTGCAGCAGCTTGTGCTGCTTGTCGGCGTGCATCTGCCATACACGCCAGGCCGCCACTGCGCCTGCCGCCTGCAGCAGCACGAGCGCAAGCGTCTCCACTCTCGCCATCTTGGTGCGATTTCTCGATGCTTGTCAAAATGTCGAGGAGCTCCAGAGAGTACCGTATTTCTCACATTAATACAAATTTAGGATATACTATTATCAGATCAACAGTACTACTTCCATTTTCAACGCGACCTTTCGAACTGTAGCCCCTCATTTCGCGATCTTTCCACCAGAGCCATCATGAGAAAGAACTCGGGTGATCGCGGCTTCTCTGCAGCTGTGCAACATCGCAAAGCGAGTGAAGAGCTCCAATGTGTGCAGAGTGTTGTGTACCGCATGGTCGTGTTCTAATAATGGCGGTGGCTGCTGTGTGTGTGCAGGCGTCGGGCGACTTTGACAACATGCGCGCCGAGAAGCTCCATGCGAATCTGCGCAACGGCCGGAGCCCCGTGACGCTCTCTAAGCGCCAGCATTGCAGTGTCTACAACACGAAGACCAAGAAGAGCGAGGCGATAGGCTCTGCACGCGGAGGATCAGTGATGAGCGCCATGTCGTTCACGAGTGTGGCTGTGGCGGTCGCGGGCTCGCTCTTCGTCGTCAGCTACGCCGTCATCTCGACTGCAATCGCGAATGCCAACAACCAATAGGAAGATGGCAGTGAGGCAGCAGCTCCAATCGTATGTATATATGAAACATGAGTCATTAGCTAGCGTTATGTTGGATACTGTCTGTACCATATCTGCTTGTACTGGGACTAGTCAGTCCTCCTTGGCGACTTTGCTCTTCTTGCTGGCCTTTTTGCGCTCTCGGCGCTTCAAATCGATGTGCGCGAACGCGAGTCGCCACGATTGCACCTGCACGTACGTGCACGCGACGCCAATGACTGCGGCAAAGCTTAGCAGGAGCGTGTTGACGAACTCGTCCGAGCTCTGGAGGCACTGGACGTAGAACACAAGCGACAGGAGCACCGCTACAAGGCGCAGTATGGCATTCTGGGTGACGAAGAAGCTGAACGTGCCGATCGCACCGATAGCGTAACCGAGTAGCGTTGGGAACACGCCGCCGGCTTCGTACGAGAGCGACACGATCTCGCGCACAGAGAGCTATGTATAGCGAGAAGAGCATGGGAAATGAATGGCTCACAGCGTGTGACAGAATGGCTTGTGCTGAAAGGTGTCGTACCTTGGATAGCAGCGTGTCGTAGCTGAAATGGAGGAGCTCCTGGAGCTCCTTAAGTGCCAGGGGTGACGCATGCAGAGCCATAATCCTTCGCTTGGATGCTGGGAGATCTTATGTGTCTCTCTGTGAGGCCAATCTCAATATGCAGACCAAGTGTGACCTTTCATGAAGAGAATGGTGGTTTCCGAGCCAACATACTATAATTAGGATCACCACAGCCTTCCGATGGCGAAACCCAAGAGCCAAGCTGCTGGTCATGGATGAGCAGGCACTTGCTGAGAGCCTGCGGATGTGAACGACTGAGGCTCGTCTTGATAATAATGCAGCACGTCTCTAGCAGCAGCAGCCTCTCTGTGCCCAGCGTCTCGCGCCGCAACTCGTTCTCTAGGAACGCTTCCGCCACCATCGACCAGGTCCATCCTCTCCATCACCACTGGAAGGCTTATTATGCATTGCCTCCTAATCACATTCTCCTGCTAATGCTGTAGTTCCGTTCGGCTCTCAATGACGCACGCGATGGGAGCTCATCCGCTGCTGTCCAGCACTCGCCACGCAAGACGGCGTCGTTCCCGCAGCTGATTCCGTCAGCCCACTCGTCCCCTGTGCGCCATCCGACCCTGGACCTCAACGCTGGCTTTGCCCAGCGCAGCAACCTCAGTACCAGCATCAGCACTGCCCCCATCGTCAGTACTGATACAATTACTGCTGGTGTTGTGAATGTGGATGTAAGCGAGAGCGAGAGTGACGACGAGCAGGATGTACACGAGGTCGATCTCTCGGCCGACTCGCCAGTGTACTCGGACGCCGAGAGCTCTTCGTCATCGCGTTCAACGGACTTCGTTGCCAACAAGCTCAGCGCTGGGGAGTCAAATACGCGGACCAAGTCGCTCTCGGACGAGCTCCCGGACTGGCTCCAGGACCACATCGCGTCCCCAGCTACAGGACCAGCAGCACCAGCAGCTCCAGTGGTGGACTTTGCGCATACGGTCCAGCAGATCGGACAGGACATTCGCCAGGCGCTCAGCTCTGCGGCCTTGCGTGTGGGTCAGGAGACTGAGCGACGCGAGCTCTTCCAGCAGGAGCTCAGTCGAGCAGCTCTCTGCCCTGTCTCACTTGATGAAATGGGTGGACAGCAGCAGCCGCTTGGAGGACCAGCACGCGCAATGACCCAGCAACAGCCAGCAGATCCAGCAGAGCTCCTGCTGCTGATGGAGGTCGTGATCGACAAAGGACGCAGCGAGACGATCGAAGTCCACGTGGGCGACGAGCCTCAAGAGCTTGCGAGTCAGTTTGCAGCCAAGCACGCGCTCAAAACCGACGCGATCCCCAAGCTCACGCAGCTCATCCAGGACCAGCTCGACGTGCTCAACCTCGAAGACCTGGGCTTCTTTGACGAGGCGCCATCGGATGCAGCTGTTGCCAGCGACGATAGTGAGTTCGGTACGGAGATATCCGAGCCACTCCAGCAGGAGCACCAGCAACAGTTCTACAATCAGGCCCAAGAGTATCGACCAGAGCTGAGTTTACAGCCGCCTCCAGTGCCTTCGAGAGTCCCTCACACGCAGCAGCGCGACGAGCATCAGTTTGCAGCTTCTTACCATCAAGAGCCACATCAGAGTGGAGTTGGATATCATGAGCCTCAGTCTAAGGCTGCTGGGTACGGGAAGCAAGAGCGCGAGCACAGCCGAGCGATGAACTACCAGAACCTCATGGCCAAGTACGGTCACTACAGCCAGCACAGCGGCAAGGTGAATCCGTCCAGCGGCGGTGGCGCGTCCACTGCTGCTACTACATCCGAGCACCGGACGAGTGGTGGTAGTAGACACCTAGCAACCTCATCTTCCAAGGCCAGGGACCCGCTCACGTTCCGCAATATCCAGCTGGCTGAGCACACACATCGAATCGCCATGCCGGCGGAGACGGGGCGACGTCACACACTCAGTGGCCACAACAAGCACTCGTCGTCGACCAAGTCTAGACCTGAGAAGCCCCCGGCGGTCTTTGACCGGCTCTACGCGCTCGCCGAGTCCAAGGACAAGTGGATCCGCCGCGCGCAAAACGCCAAGCAGCGAGAGCTCGAGAAGGAGCAGGACCAACGCAAGGTCGAGATGGCCGCCAAGTCACGCGAGATCATCGCGCACCGTGCAACCGGCGGCTACGCACACATCGGCGAGCGGCTGTACGACGAAGCGCTCTCGGACATGGCCAAGAAGGATCGCGTACGCGAGCAGCGCGCCGCTGAGCGCGAGCACGAGATCGACTGGATGTGCCCCAAGTGTGCCTTCGTGAACCAGCATAGCGACGACGTCTGTCGCAACATTGTCGCCACGAATACTCCTCAGAGCACGTTCAATGACGACTCGCGAGCCAGGACGCGCCGTGACAGTGTCGGTGGCTGCTTCATGGACACGTCCGAGGTGGTATGCGGCCAGTTGAAACCCGAGCAGCTCTTCCGACCGACGCTACTGGCGAGCTCGTCCAGCGTCGCGAACGTGGTTGGCGTGAACAAGGAGCGTGCTGTGCAGATCGCGGGCATCCGGCGCCAAAAGAACCAGCAAGCCATTGAGGACGAGTTCCGGCAGACGTGTCCGTTCAAGCCCAAGATCAACGAGATTTCGGAGGAGATCGTGCGTGAGCGGCTCGAGAGCGAGGCGACGCGAGCCTCAGCGTCTACAACGACGATGACGAGTGCGAATGGCGAGCTGCGCCGCAAGGACCCACACTTGGCTCTCTACGAAGACTCGTTCCACGTTCGCGCGAACAAGCAGGCACGTGCGGAAGAGCACCTGCGGCAGTTCTCATTCAAGCCCGACATTGGCATCAACGCGCTCTGGATCAGCGGCGACAAGTCCACGGAGGACTTCGTCGAGCGCCTCGCGGTCTCCAAGTACCAAGAGCTTGAGCGCAAGCGCCAGGCACTGCACGACAAGTACGCATTCGACCGCGACCCGGACTCGGGCCGTGAGTACTTCAAGCCCGAAACGGGTCGGGCGCCCGTGTTCAATCGCAATGAGCGCGGACTGCCCATCGGCGAGTTCCTCCACGAGTCCCACCGCGAGCAACAGGAGTACCACCGCCGGCTACTGCAGCAGAGCATGCAAGAGCTCCACCAAAAGCGCCACCAGGGCTTTGTCTCTGAAGTGTCTCGTCAGGCGCTCGCGATGCGCAAGACAAAGACGTTCAGCCGCATCTTTGATGCACTAGTGAAAGTGTCCACATCAGTGCAGAGTGATGCTGTTTGTAGTCCTCCCGAGGCGGACAATGATCCTTCGGCTCAGGACAGCATTGGCTCTCTTGACCAAAGTCCAAGCGCTATGGCTGCATCAAAGAACCTAGAAGCTAAAACTGTGGTCGTGACACCATCGCTCGTGCAGCTCGAAATGCTGCCGCGTGAGATCGCGCTGGTCATGCCCATTATCTTTGAGCTCGCCAGCCACGAACCTTTCACGCGCGAGCAGTTTGGATCGTACATGGACAAACTCATGACCGACGTGCCCGGGTTCACGTACACACAGGTGCTCTTCCTCGCAGAGAACCTGAGCGACGGCAAGTGCTGCCGCACGTCGCTGGCGGAGAAGCTCTCCAGTAACAATCGAAGCGAGACCGAGAACGAGCTTGAGCTCACGTTCCACCCGGTGATCGACAGGAACTCGAGCGCGATCGCGAAGAAGCATGGCCGCGCGGACCGGTCCAAGGTTTTCCAAGCGCTTAACCAGTACTTTGAGCACTACAAGGACCGCAAGACCCAGATCAAGAAACAGCAGCAGCGCGAGTTTGAGCGCGCGCACCCTTTCCAGCCGACGTTGGCCACGAAGAACCGCAAGCAGACGTCTGCGGGGTTTTACGACAAGATTAAGCGCATGGAGGAGCAGCACCAGGTAGCTGCAGCTGCCGCAGCGACAGCAGCAGCTGGGAATGCAGCGCCGCTGCCAGGAGGGCACGTGGTTGGACAGTCTGGGGACACACCGCCGCTGCACACTGCGATTGCGAATGCGCGACCATACGTGCGCCCAATTGAGAGCGACATGCGAGAGATAATGTTGGCGACGCGTTCGAGTAGCTCTTCGAGCACGCGCTTCGTCGACGATGGTGGCCATCAGGCAGGCTCTGATGAGGATGCAGACCTGACATCTCGCGTCCTCGCGGCTCTGGACGAGCTGCCGTCGTCTGTTCTATCGCCAGCTTCGTCGACGGCATCGTCCTCTCTGTCGCTGTCCCAGTCCTCATCAGCGCCTTCTATGCATTTGAACGCGGACGCAACATGCAGTGCGAAGCTGCTCTTTGCACAGGAAGAATCGGACCGCGTGCTACTGCGGACGCCCGAAAACACCCGCATGACAACCGGAGCCCCCTCCTACTCCTATTAACTCCACCTGCAACCCTCAAGAGGAATGCAACAGGCTCATTGGTATACCTGAGCTGTTGGGGGGGGGAGGGGGCAAAATGTAGCCATCTTGCTCAAATGGTGTGGTCCACCTTATCCGACACATTTCGTTGTTTCGTCCGTTTCACTGACGTGCACATAGCAATTTTCTCTTCTTTCTATTATTCGCACGTCTTTAGTGTGTGAAAGAAGAGCCGTAACGAAGAGCTACGAATGAGCTGCTCGGAAGTGCATCCTCTGCAGACGACGCCGCCCATGAGCCTCGATCCGCACAAGCCGCGCGTGCAGCGCACCCGCACGTGGGACCCGGCGGCCGCCTCCTCCTCCTCGTCTTTGTCCCACGACCGCACCTCCTCGGGCAGTGGCGCCCGGCGCCTCGTGCTGTACGCTCTCGTAGGCGAAGAGGTCGAGCCCGTCGAGGAAGGCAAGAGCTACTCGCCCGACACGAACTGGAACGCGTTCGTGCTGGTTGCCGAGCAGCACGCGCCCGTGCGTCTTTGCGACATCCAGCGCGCGTTCCCGCTGGGGGACGCGTACCACTTCGCGTTCCGCAATGAGCAGGGCGTGTACTTGGACCTGACCAACCCAAGCGCCGTCGTGCCGCTCTGGGACCGCAAGATCCTCGCGCGCGTCACGCCACTAGGTGCGTATAATATACGCGTGATGTGTATGTGATCTGCTGTGTACTTATAACTGACTGGGTGTGTATGTGATCCTGTAGTGGGCGCGCCAGAGGTGGAGTACGTTTCACACGACAAGCTGAACCAGTCGTCGTCCGCTGAAGAGTCGTACGAGGAAGAGTGCTACGAAGAGGAGGACGTTGGCTACGCAGAGCACCACATGCACGACGTGGATGAATATCTGGAGTTCGAGTCCACCTACGAGTCCCACGAGGAGGACACCCCAGTGTCCCGAGACGAGCGTCATCATACCGAGGACGACTGGGGCAACAATAGCAGCAATGCGTCCAGCAGCTACCAGAGCCAACAGCGAGGATCGCGACACCATGGCACCCGCCACGAAGGCCGCTACGACGAGAGCATCAGTGGCACTAGCTCGGGGGCTGCGGCTGCGAGTGCTGCAGCGAAGGACGCGCAGGCATTTTTGCGCAAACAGACCGAACAGGCGTACGATTTCGCCAAGAAGATGTCAATGGAGGACGCCAAGAAGGGCGCGTCCGAGACCGCGAAGAAGGCCAAGAAGTGGGGCGGCTCGCTGCTCTCGTCCATCAGCGCGTCGATCTCCAGCGCCACGAACGCCGCCAAGGTAAGAAGAACACATTGTGACTCTGTTTGGGGCGGTATCGATATGTTTTTACGACATGTTAACATTGTCGGACGTGAGAATGTAGAACGAGACAATCCAGGTCGGTGGCATCACAGTGACCGTCGTGCGGCTCATTGCCGAGGGCGCCTATGCGCAAGTGTTGCTCGTGCGCTCGACCGCGACCAGCGAGACGTTTGCGCTCAAGCGCGTGATCTGCCAGTCCGAGGAGGTCGAGAAGGACGTCCATATGGAGCTCCAGGTCTTCCGGGTACGTACGCTCTCATAGCCTTCTGTGAAGGATCTATAAGTAATGATATTGTTGTTGTTATGATACACTTTACAAGTCGGTCAAGCACTTGAACGTGATGCCGCTCGTCGAGTTCGCGGAAGCCCGCCAGCAGCACCTCGAATTCTACTTCCTTGTGCCCTACTTTGAGCGTGGGAGCCTCTGGGACGGCATCGAGATGGCGCGCGCGTCGTCATCCCCACTGTGGCCATTCACGCAGCGCGTAGCGCTCCACCTCTTCCACGGCATCTGCGCCGGCGTGCTGGCCCTCCACCGCGCAGGTTTTTGCCACCGCGACCTCAAGCCGCATAACATTATGCTGTCATCATCGTCCAGCGGCGAGGACTTCCTGTCGTACATCCCGCTCGTGACGGACTTTGGCAGCTGCTCGCCGATTCGTGTCGAAGTGCGTTCGCGCCGCAACTCGCTCGACCTTCAGGATGAGGCGAACCGCAAGAGCTCGGCGCCCTACCGCGCGCCGGAGCTCTTTGAGCCCATGGTGGAAGGGGTCATCGATGGCCAGTCGGACGTCTGGTCGCTGGGCTGCATCTTGTGAGTATTTGTTATGTGAGCAGCCATTGTGTGAATGCTGATTAGCCAGAGAACTAACATGGTGGTGCGTCTGGTCAGGTACGCGATGGCGTTTGGTGGGAATCCGTTCGAGCACCCGCGCGAGGGCTTCATGAAGCTCGCTGCGATGAACGGACGCGTGTCGTTCCCGCCAGGTACGAGTGCTATTGGAAGCAAACTGGATTGTGGATAGCCTCACTGTGACTGATGCCGTTGTCCTGTTCTTTGCAGAGCAAGCGGGCGCGATCCGCCACCGCAGCGCCGTGTACTCGCTTGAATTTTGCGATTTCATCCGTGATATGCTGCACGTCAACCCAGAGGAGCGGCCGTCGGTGCTGGACGCGCTCGAGTTCACAGAAGAGCTGCTCAACGACGAGATGAACAGGTAGATCGATGGTCTACGAAGGCGGCTGCAGTTATAATCACTATCCCGCCTGCCATCGACCAGAGAGAACTATATAAATCAAAAATGCACGGCCATTTATATAACTTGTGAAGCCTTCACATGCAACATTCTGCTGCCGGCAACCGACAACGTATTGGCAATTTACGCGAAGACCACGGCCACGAGGAGCGACGTCGTGAGCACGAGTGCAGATGCCAGCGGCGTCGCTGCGGCGATGGACTTAGTGGGCGTGGGTGACGGCGAGACCACGACCGGAGCCGTGGACGTCGCTCCGACAGGCGCGAAGGAGGACGCGCCAGCCGAACTCGACGAGCTCCAGGTCGCCACGGGCGTGGGCGCCACGGTCGTGGTGCCAGTGAACGAGCCGGCGCCCGGGTCGGTTGTGTTCTCAGGCACGATGCCGCAGAACCGGAGCACCGTGCCGGTCTCGTCCTGCGGCGACCAGTCCTGGTAGCGGCACTGTGGGAGCGTGTTGTAGAGGCTCGTGAGCGCTACGGTGCACGGCACCTGGTCGCACAGGATCTTGTAGTCGTTGTTGGGCGGCTTGAGCATCTCCGTAATTTTGAGCACGGACTGGCACTGCAGCTTGCGCGCGTTGGTCTTGAGGATCGTGCCGAGGTCCACGAGCTGCGTCTGGTTGCAGAGCGGGATGGTGCTCGAGCCGGAGCCGGTCGTGCTGCCGAGCTGCGCCACGGCGCTCACGGACGCAGCGACGGCGCTGGCGACCACGAGCGTCGTGAAGAGCGTGTTGACCATTGTTAGCTGGTGGTGGCTGGTGACGTGTGCTCGTGAGGCTTCTCGTGTCGCTGGCGGCTTGGTGAGTGTGTTCGAGCTTGGCGCTCTTCGTATTGGACTTTGGCGCCAGAAGCTCGACACGCAAAACAATCGGCGAAATCAGTTTTTCCGAAAGTGATTTGTGCATCGGTATAAAGAGGGTATTATGTACGTCAGGTTGTTCTAATAGATAATGTATTGATGGAAAAGGAAATCAAGGCTCAATGGGTACATGATATTACGTTGGGAGGGTGAATAGGCATATGTGGGTTGCGACCAGCCAAAATGGTAACTTGGTTATCTGTCCAACGCAAGTGCAGCTATACAGCTACAGATCTTCAGTCTCTAGTTGGCGTCGCTCACGGTGCGGAAGGCGCTCATGATGGCGCGCAGACGCGGCTGCTGACTGACGTCAAAGATGGTCGGGATCGCGGCCGCCGCGAGCGCGAGCACGCGCTTCTTGTCGAGCGCGAACGCGTCGACCGCGCGCATGTATTCGTGCGGCAGCGTCGTGTCGAGCACGCCCTGGTCGTCCGTGCAGATGCACAGTGGGTAGCTCTCGTCATCCAGCGGGCCATCGCCGAGCTTGCCCGTGAGCACGCGCGCGTGCGGATGCGCCTCAAACTCGCAGATGCAGAGCCCCGAGGCGTCCTTCGTGGCGCACGCGCACTCGTCGCGGTATCGTGCGAGCGTGTGGACGTTCGAGGTGAGGCAGACTTCGATGGGGATACGGAGGTGCACCATCTTCTGGTACAGCTTCTCCGGCAGACAGCACGCGTGGCCGAGACGGTCGGGCCGGAAGTTGAGGATCCGGTCCGACTCGTCGTCGTCAAAGTGTTCCGCAAAGTGGAGCGCGAGCTTGAGGCCGCCCGCGCGCGCGTCGTCCAGGAGCTGCTCGAAGAGGTGGAACTCCGAGTTGGGCCGCTCCGAGTGGCCGCTCAGGTCGATGCCGACGACATACGCGCTCTTGCGCTTCCACTCGAGCGCTGTCTGGACGGTCTCCTGCGCGACCGTGAGCGACTGGTTGCGGTTGATGCTCAGCAAAAGCCGCACCTCGATGTCAAGGTCGTCGCGCGCGTGGCACTCTTCCAGCGCCGCGACCACCACCGCGACGTAGTCTGCGCGCGAGGCGCCGTCCCGCTCGAGCGCGCGCGGCGTCGAGCGCAGCTCGAGGTACTTGACGTTGTCGCGCGCAAAGTCCTCGACGGCCTCGATCGTGATGCGACGCAGCACGGCGCGGCTCACGACCACCTCGTGGATGAGGTGGAACATCTCAAAGCACTCGTCCATGCTGCGTGTCGCGGGCAGCACGCGTGGTGGTGTGCCATGAAGGTGCGCGTCGTCCAGCAGCAGCTGCTGCAGTGTGCGCGGGCGGATCGAGCCGTGGATGTGCGCATGCAGCTCGATCTTGGGCAGGCGCATGCACCACTTGAGTGACGGCGGCGACGCGGCGGCGGTCGTCATGGGGTTGATTGCTGGCTTCTGTTTTTTGGGGGTTGATTGCTCAACGGTCCAGCGGTTCAGTTTGTGGACCACACAAACTTTCACACATATCAGAATCTGTCGAAGAAGTGGACATCATTTTGACGGGTCTCTCTCATTCTTGAATGGCTTCACTTTGGTGATCTCGCTCTCATTACGGCATCTATTTACGGTTGGTCGTCCGAGTCGAGCCAGTAGGCGGGGCGCTCCTCGTTGACTTCGTGCTGCGCCGGTGAGTTCATCTCGTCATCTTGCTGCATGTCTGGGGCGGGCGAATCGGCTTCTGTAGCGGGCGAATCGGCTTCTGTAGCGGGCTCCGGGTTGCAGCTGGTGTTGGCGTGGTCCTTGTTCTCGTCGCGTGGCTGGATCGCGCAATTGCGCAGCAGCATCTCGGCGTGGAAGCGCACGTCCCAGTCGCGAAAGCGGCACGTTGGGAGCGTCCGGTGCACGATCTGCAGCGCGTCGATGCAGCTGGGAACGCTGCACAGGGCGAGCGGGTCGCGCGCCTTCATCATCTCCTTCTCGTTGAGCGCAGTCTGGCAAAGCTGCTTCTCGCGCAAGTGTGTGAGTGTGTTGGCGAGTGCGATGAGCTGCTCCTGATCGCACAGCGGAACCTGCGGCGCCGGAACCTGTGGTTCTCGGCGCAGCGATGGTGGCGGCTTGTGGTGTGACGCCGAGGTCGTCAACGTGAGGAGACCGATCTGGAGGCCGAGCAGCAGCAGTGCTGGTGCAAGGCGCGTCATGGTGGCTTGGTCTCTCTGAGCGTGTGCGTTAGTGGGTTTGCAAGACAGTAGGCTGCTGGGCTTGAGCAGAACGATGCAGCTTGGCGAATGAACGTCCAACACGTTGAAGTTGCCTTTCTTGACGTGCGAATAAGAAAAATCGACCACACAGCGTACACGTAGAAAAGCCACTCGTCAAACTGTACCACAGTCTGCGGTACAGTTCCAAGTGGTCCGCTTCGTATAAAGAGGTCAAACGGTACAATCCAATCCGGAATTTCTTTAAAGAGGAAAAGCGGTACTTGTACACATACAATTTCCAAGTTAGTCACTTTTATTACCAACATGAAAATTACATTGAGAGTAATTACCGACCGACCGGTCAATGGAAACAGACCGACCGGCATAACAGGCGTCTCGCTTATAAAGGCTAGTAAACTAGCTGTCCATTCCGCCCTCTTTATTTTAATACATCTCCGACTTGAAATTTAAATTTCGACCGTTTTTCGAGCCAAAATAACAGCGGCTGAGTTTGAGAATGAGCTCCGATCCCGTTGGCGAGGATTATCAGTTGTTTTAAAGAGGTCAAGCGGTAGTTTACAATTATACAATTTTCAAGTTATTTGTATCACGAGCGAGAGAGAGGGGCGGTCGTCTGTCTGTTGTTGTGTCACAAATGAAAAGCTCACGAGTTCATTCTCGATTCCGCAGCTCAAGACACAAGTCCCCACGCAACGCAACGCACACACCCCAAGGCCAGTACGATGATTGACCACTTTGCGATTTTCTCCAAGACCGGCACGGTGCTCTGGTCCAAGACGCTCTGCAAGCTCAGTGGCGACCCGATCGACACGCTCATTAACCGCGTGCTCATGGAGGACCGCGCCGGCGAGAAGAAGTTCATCAGCGACGCGTACCAGATGCAGTGGGCCTTCGAGAACAAGTTGGATCTGGTCTTCGTGGTCGTGTACCAGAAGATCCTGCAGCTGCTCTACATCGAAGAACTGCTCGAAAGCGTCAAGAAGGACTTCATCGCCTTGTTCCCCGAGCAGATTGCCAAGAAGGACCCGGTCGCGTACGACGACCAGTTCCTCAAGCTGCTCAAGGCCACGGAGCTCAAGTTTGCGCAAAAGCAAGCGCGCAACGCGCCGCGAGTACGTTTTGTGTGTGTGTGTATTTGTATATGCGAATATGGGTATTGATTGCGAATGTGTTGCTCATTGAAGTGTTGGTTGTGAATGTTGCAGTCGTTCAATGGCTCTCGCAAGGCCAAGGGCATTGCGTCGAATGCGTCCAACAAGACGTCGACGACCGCGTCGTCCTCCGCGACGCTTTCAAAGTCGAGCGATGACGATTCGAATGAAGACGGCAACTCGTCGGATGACAAGGTCAAGGGCAAGCTGGAGGAGCTCGAGATTGAAGCCTCGATGCGCTCGCAGGTGCGTACGATGCGCACTGGGCCAGGCAAGAAAGCGGCGAAGGCGAAGAAGGCCGGCAATGGCGAAGAGAAGAAGAAGAGCAACAAGCAGATGACCAAGTGGGAGACCTCGAAGCTCTCGAAAAAGGAAATGTCCGAACTCGACCGCTCCCGTGAGATCTCTGCGAGTGAAGAGGCAGCGCAGCTACAGGGCAAGCGCGACGCGTACATTGGCGTAAGCTTTCTATTCAATCTCGTGTTGGACTTTGTGTGGGCGTATGTGGTTCTAATCATGGTACTTTGCATGCAACAGGAGCAAGAGGAGAGCGAAGAAGAGCTGTCGGATACCGACGACGAGTCGGTTGCATCGTCTGGCGCCGAGTCGGACGCCAAGGAAAGCAGCTGGAGCTTCTCCAACACCCGCATCGGCAACTTCTTCACGGCGGTCTCGGGCAACAAGATCCTCACGAGAGAGGATCTCGAGCCTGTCGTCGAGCCAATGCACAACTTGGTACGCTTTCCATTCCATCGTTGTTACACGGCTTGCAATTGCGCTAACTGCTTGCCGCTGATGTGTGATTACAGCTCATCAGCAAAAACGTTGCGTCGGAAGTCGCGGATGAGCTCTGTGAGTCGGTGCTCACGACGCTCGTCGGCCAGCGCCTCGAGAGCTTCACGCGCGTGTCGACGATCGTGCGCAAGGCCCTTGAAGCGGCGCTGCTGCGCATCTTGACGCCGAAGAAGTCGACCGACGTGCTCCGTGAGATCCTCGCTGCAAAGGCTGCTGGCCGCGCCTATAGCATCGTGTTTGTTGGCGTGAATGGCGTCGGCAAGTCCACAAGTCTTTCGAAAGTGGCATACTACCTCAAGTCGAAGGGCGTGAAGGTGCTGATCGCGGCCTGCGACACGTTCCGATCGGGTGCCGTCGAGCAGCTCAACCAGCACGCAAAGGTCCTGGACGTGCCGCTCTTCCAGAAGGGTGCGTTGGCTTGTTTAGAAGATCGTTGTGGTGGTCGCTGTGAGTTGATTTCTAATACTTCTCGTGTTGACTAATTTCCACTAGGCTACGCCAAGGACCCCGCTGCTGTCGCCAAGGAGGCCGTCAAGTACGGCACGGACAATGGCTTTGACTGCGTGCTGATCGACACTGCTGGTCGCATGCAGAACAACGAGCCACTCATGCGTGCGCTCGCGAAGCTCGTGTCGATTAACGAGCCTGACCTCGTGCTCTTCGTCGGCGAAGCGCTGGTCGGCAACGACGGCATCGACCAGCTCTCGATGTTCGACCGAGCGCTTGCTGACTACTCGGACCGCCGCGAGCCGCACCGCGTGGACGGCATCGTCATCACCAAGTTCGACACGATTGACGACAAGGGTATGTGAATGTGCGCTGCTTTGTTCGTCTGCTTGTGAGCGAGCAAGTTGTCTAACTATGCTGCTTGTTTGATATGAAATGTGAATTAGTTGGCGCTGCGGTGTCGATGGTGTACAAGACCGGCCAGCCGATCATGTTTGTCGGCACGGGCCAG
This sequence comes from Globisporangium paddicum, assembly GCA_023334015.1. Classification (NCBI taxonomy): domain Eukaryota; phylum Oomycota; class Peronosporomycetes; order Pythiales; family Pythiaceae; genus Globisporangium; species Globisporangium paddicum. Next base: position 18,609 of record JAASFV010000127.1, read on the forward strand.
AAGTACACGCACCTCAAGAAGCTCAACGTGCGCACGGTCTTGCGCCACCTGTTGGAGTAAGCGGGTATCGTGACACCCAGGCGTCCATTGCGATAGCAACAACAACAACAACAACAGCGTCCACCTTGTGGTGAGCAAGGAGCTTCAGCATCAACCTTCCAGTCTCATCCATTTGCCATTTTTTTCTTTCACTTTCCTTGCGATTAATCAAGCTCCTTCATTGGCATCAGTCTCTTCACTCGTTAGTGCTAGTAGAAATCGAGTTGGTGCTGGTGCTGCAGTGTATACGTATTACTTTGCTATATGAGAGAGCGCAACTCATGACTCGCGGTTCGAGACTTCAACTTGGCTTCCTTGAGTGACTTCTCTTCTCGGCTCTCGCTACGCCAACCACGACCAGCGCAACGACAGCCGCCACATCAACAGTGGCCTTGCCGGTCACTGCGAGATCGACTAGCGTGGTCGTTGCTCCAGCCCCAGAGCAGTCGCCGATGGCTGCCATATTGACTTACACCTCCTACGGCGCGATATCAACGATATCACCGATACCAGAGCTGCAGGCGGCAAAGCTTTCGGTCATGACGTGGATGCACACGCGGCAGTCGTCTGACACGCAGTTTGGGCCGCCGTCTGCACAGCTCTTGTCGACCAAGTACCCGAGCCCATGGGCTGTGACCTCCTCGGACACGACATCACAGCGAGGCGGGCCGCCGCTCAAGTCTCCATCAGCAACTGCCGAATCTCATGAAGGGCAATCGGCCATGCCTTCGAGCAAGGAGTTACTATTGTTGAGCTTGCAGACACGGCGGTGACTTGAAATACAGTTGTCACTGTTGCCATCTGAGCAAGTCTTGTCGTAAACGACGTTGAGACCCAGAGAGCACGCAGTCTGGGATGGCAGTGGGCAGATGGACGAGCCGTCGTCTTCCATGACTCCTGGGATGGGAGGTAGCTCCGACGAGCAAAATATGTAGCTCGGATACTTGTTGGTGGTCAGCGTCTTGCAGTATCGACACGTGCCCTGGAAGCAACCGGGGTCTTCGTTGTCTTCGAGAGTCACGCACGAGTAGTTCGTGTAGGCTGAGATGCCGAGACTGCGGTCGCCCCATGAGACAGCCTGGGCGCACGCTCCAGACGGTGTTGGCATCGGCCAGTTCGTCACAAGCGAGAAACCTTGCAGAAAAGCTGGTGGACTCCACGCGGCAGAAGCGGTAGAGCGCTAGGTAGAGGCACCCGGGCGCTGTAGCAGTGATCGGCAGAGTACATCTGACGTCTGTGATGAGTGCGATCCCGCCGACCACAGCGTCGCCAGGCATCTCGCAGAAATCGATGGTTTGTGGGATTGGTGGTTCGATTGAAGGCATAGGAGGCTGGTCCCGGCTCCATGTACCCACTCGATGTGATTTTTTTTAATCCTTTGGGCAGTCCTGGAAGGGGTGAGGCTTGAACATGGGCTGTGGGTTGCACTTGCGGCAGTGATCGTCGAAGCACTCGTAGTTGATGCTTCTACAGGTTGTGTCTTCGAACGCTGCCAGCGGCACACCAGAAGCAAGGTCGCTGGGTGGCATAACGCATTCTCCCTGCGCGCTTTGGGCCGCAGCTGGGACGATGAGCTGCACGGCGAGTGCACTGGCAGCGAAAAATGCAACGGACGAGCGAGCGTTGAGTTTCTTCGACCTCGCCATCGTATGCTGGTGGTGACTGAGTGCTGCGCTGGTGCTGGTGTGTGAACGCCGCCAAGTTGAAGTGTGAGCAATGGTTCGCTTCATCAAATATTGCCAAGGGCCTTGAGAGATCGATTGGCTGAGGTGTCAAATCTTGGTCCGTTTCAGAATCAGAGACTGGTGGGCTCCCCGTTCGCCATGCAGCGCGTCGCTTGCTGGCGACATGTAGCTTGTGTGGATGCGCTGCTGCTGTTGCTTCGGTCGCTGAGTTGCAAGCCCTCCAGTGTTTTGTCCGGCTTCCGATCTCCTCTTCAAGTGTCTATTGAATGTCGACACTTTCGAAGTGGCTCAGTGACATGTCACTAAATGGGGGTGCTCTTCAACCAAAAGCGCGCGATTGTACTGACTTATCTGTTTGAAAGCGCACCTTGCTTAGTGATGTTTCGGCGTCGCATTTTCATCCATCTCAACTCGAAAGCGCGCCAATTGCGCCGCACGAGAGAGAAAGCATGTGGGTGCTGGACGTCGTGAACGCCGCGAGTAGCGCTGTGGAGAACACGTTCTACCTCGTGGCGGGCGAGTGGAGCATCGGGCGCAAGAAGTGCCACTTCAACTTTTACGCGGACGCGTCCATCTCGCGCACACACGCGCTGCTACGCGTCGGCACGCTGTCGCTCGAGCAGCTCAAAGAGCCGTCGTCGCGGCCGTCGCTCGTGCTCGTGGACCAGAACTCGCGCTTCGGGTCGTTCGTGAACCAGGAGCAGTGCTTCAGTGAGCGTGGGCTCAAGAACGGCGACCATGTCACCTTTGGTGCCAAGCGCACGATCCTGCGCGTGCGCTACCAGGTGTTCGTGCTCGTGGCGTCGCGCATCCAGCGCGTGAACCGCGCGCGCGTGAATGACACGTGCCAGCGTATCGGCATGCACCTCATCGCGTCCGAGAGTAAGGACGCGACCCACTGCATCATGGACCCAGGCAAGATCGTCGCGACCGTGAAAGTGCTCTGGGCGCTCGTGTACAATCAGCCCGTGGTGTGCACGCCGTGGATCTACGCAATCCTCGAGCGCAAGTCCATGTCGGAGCCGCTGCCGCGCTGCGACGAGTTCCTCCCAACGGACGAGGCGATGCCTTTGGTCGCGGGCAACTACCTGCCCAATTCGATGCGCAAGACGCTCTACCACCGCCACGTGGTCGTGTTCCTGGCGCCGCAGTCCATGGAAGACATCATCGCGGAGATGGCAGGCATCGTGATTGCGGCTTACAAGGACAGCGAACACGACGAGCTCCTGCTGCGAGATATCGAGCAGCACGCGTCATCGTCGCGCCATGTGCTCATCGTTGAGCCGATCCAAGGAAGCGGCTTCTCCAGTGCGGCGGCGTCCAGCGACGGGCGAGAGGCTCCAGTAGGCACTGCTCCTGTGAGTTCTGCTGGAACTGGCAATACCAGTGCTCCGTATACCCACGCTGCAGTGGAGCGCCGCGTGAGTCTCTTCCGGTCCATCGGGGCGTCTTTCGTGTCAGTGCAGGAGCTCGCCGCGAGCGTGATCTTCGTAAAGGCGCCGTCGACGTCCAGCGAGTACTCGTTCAGCAGCTCACTCGCCGGCCACAACTCGTCGTCCGTGCAGATCTGTAGCTTCCCAGATCATCTGAGTCTGCCAGCGCCGTCACGTGAGCCTGAAGAACATAACGACGTGAGCAAAGATCACGATGTAGAGGACGAGACGTCGAGTCCGATGAAGATTGAAGAGCAAAACACGCGGACGCCCGTGCCTGAAATCACGGAGAGGCGGCAGGAGCCGAGTGCGATTACAGCGTCTCAGTTGGAGGGCGAGACGGCTGACTCACCCACGGAGTCGGTGACGGATCACGAGACGCCGCTGGCTCAGGTTTGCAAGCTGTTATGTGTGCTGTGAATTGTTTGGTTTGGCTGACACTCACTTATTATATTGTCTTGTCAGGCCAAAGAAGATCGGGCTTCGAATGTGGTGCCAACTATCAAGGAGGAGATCATTGTGAATGACACACAGAACCCGGTGCGAGTCAGTGTAATCTCGCAGCAGTCAGGTACGAAATCCCATAGTTATCAGGTAGTTTCCATGTGGAATTCTGACATTTGCTTGTGGCTCTCATCGTATACTGGCTGTTTAGCTGAGCATTCGCACTCGTTCTCATCGAATGTGCTGAGTCTCGAACCATTTCCGAAGGCCGAACGCCAGCAGCTGAGCCACGACCCTATCCTCCCAGACGGGTGGGTATCCTCGCTCTCCAGCATGCCGCGGCCGCTCAAGGACAATCTAAAAGACGATGGTGACGACACAGAGCCCAAACCGATTGTCAGGAGCTGTAATCTGATCGTGCGGCGGCCTGCCCCCGACATCAATGGCTTCAATGCGCGAAGAGGCGAGTCAGGCGGCGTTAACTTCAAGCGCTTCAAGAAAGGTAACGGCTATGGGGCGCGCTCAGTTAGCACACCTGCATTGTCATCGTCATCGTCGTCGTTCCCACAGCAGATGGTTATGAGTGTGATGGTGGACAATGCGGATCGCATCGCGCTGGAAGAGAATCTCGAGGCTCTCGAAGAGCAGGAGCGCATCGCCGACGAGCTTTTCGCGATAGCGGAGAATCGAGGCGCGAGGCGCAGGTTCTGAGGCAGACAAGGCTGGAAGTATTTATCACGTGAGAGCGGACTAGGGTTCTGAACCAAGCCTGGCGATCTACACGTAGTACCACAAAGGAAATTAGCGCGGCGAGCAAAGAGCGACAAGAGACGCCAAATACATGTTGTTTTCACTTCATAAATGGGGTTTCGTGGTGCTCACCAGCTCAGCTCTCTCGATGTCGCTTTAAAACTTGTCGTTGAAGAGCGCCTTCTTGGCGATCTGGAGCTCCTGGCCGTGCGAGTGTTCGATCGAGAGCTCATTCGCGGCCTGCGTGATCTTGTCGAGCACCGAGTCCTCCGACTCCTTCGACTGCTGCTTCTCAGGGACGTAATACTCGCCGATGCGCGAGCTGCGGCCGCCGCCGCGTGGCGCAAGCAGCGTCTCGGCACTATCGAGCTTGTTCGCGAGCAGCTGGATGCGCTCCGAAAAGCGGTCGCGGTTCTCGCGCTCCTGCATCGTGTTGGAGCTCAGCGTGCGCATCCACAGGAACTCCTCCGACAGGATGCTCACGACCTGTGAGCCCAGCGAGCTCATAAAGTAGTCGCACTCGAGCGTATAGTATCTGTCACACACGCAAATAACATACGCACTGTTAGTAGACTCACAGGCAGGCATCATATATGCATCAACATAACCACTTACCGGTTCCAACAGCTTCCCCAGCGCTCCATGCGGGTCGTCTCGTCCGTGATGATCGTGCCGTCGGGGGTCTCGTTCACGGGCGCAGCAAACTCGGGCGGGTAGACGCGGAAGGCACCCATTTCAGGGCGCTTCTTCGCCAGCGAGCGCAGCGGATCGAGCACGATCGCGAGCCACGGGTTGCCGTGCGGGTCTTCCGAGCGCTGCCACTGCAGCTGCGTGCTCACGTCTGTCGCCGAGAGGAAGCAGTGGCTGTGCACTTCGACGTCGAACGGGTGGCTGTGATACCAGCCCATGAATTTTTCCTTGCGTGTGAGCTCGATGGCCTCGCCCAGCGAGATCATGTAGTTGATCACTTCGGCGTCATCGGCGAGCACGCGCGTCTCGGCGCCCTCGATCGGCAGCGGGAAGCAGTCCGTGACGATGAGCGTCTGCGCGTCGCCAGCGTCGCGGCCCGTTCCCGTGGCCGGCCGGCCGAGGATGAGCCCCATGATCTCCACGGGCTTGCCGCCGTTCTTGATGCCCTTCTCGACGCCCGAATTGGCGTGGTTCATCATCTTCATCGTGGCCGACGGCGAGATGATGACCTTCTTGAAGTATTTTGGGTCCTGCATCCAGACCTTGTTGTTGCGCACCTCCTTGAGCACCTCCTCGTCGAAGCCGTAGGCGGCGTCCTCCATCGATGGCGTCGTCACGTCCATCTTGCTCTCGGCGTCCATCGTGCTGTGTGTCTTCGCTGGAATAGAAATGATGGGTTGACTGTGTGAGAGATCGCGATCTACAAAATAAATGACTTCTTTGAAGTCAAAACTGGAAAGAAAATGACTTCCTGTAAAGAAGAAAATGACTTCTATGAAGTCAACATTCGAAAACAGAATGACTTTCTGGAAGTCAGAGTTCAATTTCGCATTCTGTGACTAGGACTGCAAGGTGCAATCTCATCAGCCGCAACGCCATCATGACCAAGAAGCGCAGCGGCAGTCGCGCGGACGACAGCGGCGGAGTGAGTCCACGTGCCGCGGGCAGCCCCGCACTGCGCATCAACACGAACCTGAGCTCCCCCGCTCTCGCTGGTGGGAACAGCAGTGCTGCTGCGGGCGCGGGGATACAGCTACCACCGCCGCTCGCTCTCTCCGCTGCTGGCGGAAATCCACCACCACCGCCGCCTGTTGCTGGTGGTAATGGACACGGCGGCGCGGCGGCAGCAAGCCCCACGGGGAGGCGCACGCACACCAACTCGCCGCGCATGTTCTACCCAAAGCAGGTCCGCGCGCCTGGTGGCGCCCTGACGCGCTCGGGCAGTTTCTCCTCGGGCACATCGTCGCTCTCGTCGTCACCGCTGGCGTTCACCTCGGCAGGGGCGCCGACAAACGCAGCTGGGAATCTCACGCCCGCGGCGTCGCACCCAGTGCGGATCGCGATGCTCAGCAAGAGCATGCAGTCGAGAGTGGAGTTTCGAGGCGTCAAGGGCGAAGTGTTTAGCTTGGGCGAGATCTACCTGAACGACCTCTCGGACATCCGCGTCTTTGAGATCTCCAACATGAAGCCGCGCAAAGTGCAGTTGCTGCTCAAGCTCGAGCTGAGGAAGCCATTCCAAGTGAGCCAGTGGGGCTTCCAGCTTGAGAACGAGAACCTGGAGCTCATGGATGGAGCGCCAAGCGAAGTGGCCGCGACCGAGGAGTTCAACCATGTGCCGTTCTCTGTGCTCCGATCGTCGTCGAAGGCCACGCTCTGTGCTGAGAACGTGTATCTGTGCGAAGGCTACAACGAGCTCTTCAATCAGATTGGGACCGTCGAGGACCTGATTCTCGAGCCTAATGAGACGAAGCGAGTCGTCTTTTCGCTGTGTGCCAAGCTCTCTTCGCAGCACAACACCAGCAACAGTGCTGGCCATTCATCGACATCGTACTCAATGAATGCCGATTCGTCCGAGGAAGAGCGACTGCACTTGCACCAGACGTCGTGCGCCATTTTTGCGGGTCGGCTGATTGTGAAGCCTCGGTATCTGGATCGATCCATGTCATCGGAAAAAGTGAAAGATGTCCGCACAACGGTACTCCCCGCGCCAGACATCACCGTGTCTCTGCAAGGGAAAGTGTGCCGCTCTTTGCTTCGCCTGGACGTGAAAGAGCTGCACTTTGACGACTGCGTGCCCGGTGGGTCATTCGTGAAAGACTTCACCGTGTGGAACCGCTCCGAGATCCCGCTGCTCTTCAAGCTCGTGTCCTCGCTCTCGGCATTTAATGATACGAAAGACCTCATCACGTGCACGGACTACAACACTGGCTACGTGATCGGTGATCGAACACTGCAAGCAGCAGCGTACGGCCACGTGCGCATTCGAGTCACCTATCGCCCCGAAGAGGTACGACATGCGTTTTTTTGCCAGTGTGTCGCGATGAGTGATTTCTAACCTTAGCGTGCTGCTTTGTTATCGCTCCATACAGATTGGAGAGCGCTTCTTCGAGATTCAGGCACAGAACCTCCATGACTCGCGAAACGTCAAGATTCTGAAAATTCATGCGATTACCAACAAGGAACATCACAGGTAAAAGTGGACAAACCCCTATGGCTCCCTTGACAGTGAACTGACCTATCTATTGCTGTAATGCCACTTCGCAGAGAAGGACTTTCGCTGAAAGAACCAAGTGGATCATATCTCATGAGCGGAAGCAAGCTGGACTTTGGCGATTGCTACACGGGGATCGCAAACTCAAAAGTCCTCCTCATTCGAAACACGACGGAGGCGACGTTGCATGTCGATTTGACGAGTGACAGGCCAAAAGAGATCAGCTTCGAGCTGAAGCTGCAGCAGAACCGAGCAAGAGCGCCTCGTGCTCCTCGTGGCGAGGAGATCCTCTCACCAACTGGCTCGAATGATGGCTCGAGTCGAAAAGGATCTCTGTCGCCAGATGGTGCGAAAGCAGTGATGTCATTCTCGAATGCTGACTCGACCAACAGCTATGGTCTGGATAGCGATGAAGAGGGCGAGGAGAACGAGGTAAGTGTTTGGATTCATACTGCTACTTTAAAATTATTATGAAAGGTGCTAACACAATTTGTTGTGGTTGTTCTGGATAGGACTTCTACGAAGATGAATTTCAACCTGCAAAACGGCTTTCGTTTGACGAAAATCCCTTGGGGGAGCTGGATGATATTGACGACGACTTTGAGTTTGATCGAGAGCCTCGCGTACCACTAAGAAGCCCACCCATCAGCCCGAAATCTCGTGCAAACAGACAAACGGAAGCACGGAAGAAATCTTTCCGAACAAAAGGGAAAAAGTCAGCGAAGGTTCCGTCTCGTGTGCGCGATCTGGCGTATGAAAGCGGTGTTGACAGGTGAGTGTATATTTACACAATAGTCGCTTGATTGTTTTTTTTCATGGTTTAACGATTTGGTTTTGCACGTTATTAGCAGCGGCAACAGTATTTGCTCTTCGCCTGAACGGAAGCCTCGCTCTGATGCTCGCAAGCGCCTGGCCGCTTCGGTCGATGAAGCCACTGGATCGAACTTCCTGGTTGAGACAATTGATCTTCCTCCTGGTGGCGAGCGCACGATCCTGATTTGGTACACTCCGGCTTCAAATACTTCTTCGGAAACGCAGTTCGGCGACAACATCGATGGAGTCGATTTGAAGGGATCCCGCTTGACCAAGCAAACGTTCCGAGTATCGTTCAGGTGCTTCCAGATTCAAGGAGCGTGGCAACAAGCGCAGTCTCGAGTGTACGACCGCACGCTGGGCAAATCGATCCACATCCGTGCACGCACATGCACGTCAATTGTGACTGTGACGCCGTCGATTCTGCATTTGGGAGATTGCAATATCGGAGAGCTGAAGAGCAGTTCATGCATGCTGACAAACCACTCGGAGCTACCGACAGTCGTGAAGCCTTTGGTGACTTCGAAGGTGATCTCAACAGTGCCAAACGACGAAATGACGCTGGGTCCAAAGCAATCGACCGAGCTGAAGATTGAAATCATCCCGCGAAAGACGAATCCGAACTACTCGCGTTTGATTTCAATCATGAATCTCAAGAATCGAGCCAACAACCCGCAGATTTGCGTCCGATCCAGCAACATGGATGCTCATCACGTGATCTATCACTCACTGTTCTACAAACTGCTGACGCAGTCAAAATCGGCGTTCCTGAACTTTGACCACATCGCGCTCAACTCTGCCGGCATTCAGGTGTTTGACCTGGAGAACATCACGAACGCGCCGTTGCACTTGAATCTGCAGAGCTCCGATCCGTCCAAGGTGCGACTGTATTGCTTCAAGATGTCGTTTGGAGATCATGGACCGAAAGCTGGCGCAGTAAGACACGATCAAATTCAGAAGCAAGTCAACTTGATGCACGTAGCTGCACAGTCGCAAGGTGGAGCCAAGCATGCCAGCACCACTGTGGGCGGGGTGTCAACTACGCACGCACGTCATACTGGAAGAGTAATCAGACGGAGGCGATCGTTTGGAAGTCTTTCGGAGCTTGGTAATCCAGCACCAAGCTCGAAGCGAAACATGTCCACGGTGCTCCGTGGTTACCTGTCGAAGAAGCTGTCGATAGCCAACTCATCATTGGGTGTGAACCATCCTGCAACTTCGGGTGCTTCACTGGCACCTTCCCCATCGCCGCTCGAGCCTGCAAAGCAGAGATTTGAACAGCTTGTGATTGGCAATCACACGCATCACACTCAAATCAGCGCACCTGGAACACCGCATTATCAGCCCGGTGGTCACGACGCAGTACCAAACTCGCTGATGTCGGGTATTCTTACCCCCACGAAGCAACCGGTTGCGGAAGAGCTGGCTGCTTTACTACATCTTTTCGAGAAATCTCGATTGGAATGTGAGCGTTACTGCCACAGTACCATTCCTTCTCCGGAGAAGGAGCAAGAAATCGTCGATCTGGTTCGCGATCGAATGCGGAAGCTGCAAGCACTTCTTGCTGACCAAAAGCTGGTGCCGTTGACCAGCAGCAAGGATCGAAACATTCGCATTCCAGCGAAGTCTCAACAGCGCATCGTGGCGGTTTTCAGTCCGTCTGCAGATTTTGTGCCGCCTGGTGAAACTGGTGGAAAAATGCGAGTCGAGAAGCAGAAGATTTTTATCACGTTGCCGCCTGGTGGAAACAAGAAGGCCGTCGCAGATGCTGCAAGGTTTGATCAGACGAAATCAACGTGGGTTACGTCCAAGCATCCATTTGACTCGCGATCATCTGTCCGAGAGCTACTGCTAAAAGGAAGAGTGTGTCGCTCGGTGATGAATGTGAACCAGAAGAACATCAACTTCGGTCGTATTACGACCTCTTCGAAAAGCTCCAAGAGACTGGTCGTCCAGAACATGTCTCCAATCCCTCTGGTGTACAGCGTGGAGAAGACTGGTTCGATTTCTTCAGGTTTTCTCGAAATCAAGGAAGGCGAAGTTGGAGTGGTGAAGGCATTCGGCACGAAGGAGATCTGTTTCGAGTTCCAGCCCACCCTGGCAGGACCATTTGAAGAAAAACTCCGAATCGTCAACGTCCAGGATGTCGAGAACTCGATATCTGTGACGATCAAGGCAAAAATCGTGAAACGAGAAACCTTCAAGCTTCTTCAATCAGGTGGGTTTGTTCGAGCTATGTTGTGAATCTTGTCCTTGGCAGCTTATCACAAAGAATTTCTTGTTGCTGTGCATGTAGGACAAGTGCTGTCTCTCGGGAAGTGTCTCATCGGCGAAAAGAGTGATGAAATCAAGATTGCCGTTCGAAACACAAGTCGCAAGAAACGTGAGTACGTGATTCAACTGGATCCGGGGTTTTCAAACCCAAATTTGAAGCCAGCCTTTCATTTTTCGCTCGATGAGACTCCGTCGGCTATAATCACCCAAGCTCAAGAGAAGAAACTGGACGAAGAGTTGGAGAAGCTGGAACACAAATTGCGCATTGCAACTACGAAGAAGAAGACGGACAAGATCACGAAACTTAACTCGAAAATATCTCGCGTCAGAGCGCTGCTAAGTGGTGAGCAAGTCCCGAACGAGAAAAAGGCAGAAGCCGATGGAATCGAGGCTAAAAGCGCACTCGATGACGTCAGAAACATGGACGTGTATGATAGCTGCAACAGTGAATCGGAGATGTCCGAGTCCGAGTCCGCTCCGCGATCCCGTCGTCGACCGAAGCTTCTCGCAAAATCGATGTCGTTGTCGGATACCAGAGGAAACGCAAACCAGCTACACTTTTCTCTTGACGCAGAAGCGACTTGCAGAATCGTAGCGTATGCCGTCTTCACCTCATTGAAAGCCGGGCATGCCGGAAATGATACCCAACATTATCTTGCGGCAGGAAAAATGGCAGGGTTCACGAGCCAGAAAGCAAGGAAAAGGCAGCTGCGCCGAGATTCAACTCCGATCATTGGAGTAGGCAAGTTCCTCCTCTTTGAACAGCAGAACAAAGATGTGATGAAAGAGCTCCAGTACAGCGCAGAGATCTTCCTCCGAACGGCTGCCGGGGAAGCTGCGTTTTCTCGCGCCGTCGGAAGACGAGTGATGCCGCAGCTTGCTGATTCGAGTATTCCAAGCCGCGATATGAGTAATTCTCCACGTGATGATTACGCCGCGCAAAGCCACGGCGGGAGTGATGTAGACGGTTTCACTAGTGACCTTCCCTCGTTGGGCCATCTTCTGGCGAAGTCAAGCAGTGGGAGAGGTCTCGCAATCTCTACCGAGTCGGAAAAAGCGTTGGAGAATGGGAAAGTGATGGTGAGAGTCGAACCGAACCAGTTCGCGATCTCGCACTCCTCGACTTTGCTGATTCCGCTCGAAGAATCGCCTTCAGAGACGTACGGCTGGTCTGTGACGTTGTCTCACCAGTCACCAAAGCTGAAGAAAATGTCTGAGATTGAAGTGTTGTGGCGTCCGTCCGAAGCTCTTCGAGGCTTGGTTGGAATTCGCTGCGATATTATTCCCGCAGATTCTTTCATCCCAGGTGACAAGGCGTTGAAGGCTGGGCTTGAAGACGAAGCGAAGACCAACAGCCTTCCGTTCAAAGTTCGACTCATGGGTGATCGAGCGTTGACGCTGCATTTCAAGTGGTGCTTCGCCACGGAGACTGGATTTGCCTCATCGAGCTCGCTCGCCGCTTGCATCAGCCGATCTGTGCTCGGCAATATATCGAAAGCAGTGGAACAGAACGCTGGAAAGCTGGAGTTTGTCTATTGTGGGAACGCGTCGCCATCCTCAGCAAGCGTCGATTCAAGTCGTCCACTCGCGTCAGTTGATGTCGCAGTCGTGAAGGCGGTGCAACGCTCATTGTGCTTGGACTCGGAGAGAATTGATCTCGGTGAGCAACAACAAAATGCAGAAGTACAAGGCGAATTCATCGTTCGAAATCGGTCGCACCAACCAGTCAAGTTCCTCTTGCTCGCGACCGGGCCTCGTGAACAAACTGGTGGAGTCGGGTCAAGTGCCACCTCGTTGGCATTTTCTGGAGGAGATATCACTTTCGAGAAACCGAATGGAAGTATTGCTGCAAACTCGCACGTTGTTGCTCGCTTCACGTACAAAGGAGCCATCCCAGGACAGCACAGCGAGCAGATTCAGCTTCGTAACCTGAACGACCGCTTAGATACGTCGATGTTGACGGTCTCTGTTCGCGTGACCCGACCAGTGTATGTTCGTATCCCCGAGTTGGATCTGCATGCGACAGGACAACTCGAGATTTTGGATCTTGGACCGTGCTACGTTACGCCGGAGATGCAAGATACCACAGTCGACAGCCCGAACATTTCGCTCAAATTCAGCAAGGTGCACAAATTGACACTGCACAGTCAAGTGGACGAAGCTTTAGTCGTGTGCGCCTCCTCGAACCTAAAGACGCAGTGCTACGTGTTCGAAGATGGGCGCCTGAACCGAGAAGCGACTCATGTCGTGCTGAAAGGCAAACAAACCATCGACTTGTTCGCCGCATTCAGACCTCGCCTTTCAGGGGATGCTTTCAAGACGGGAAGTACTCGCGACCTGGTTGGAGGCATTCGAGTCCAGTTGTTTCGCTTGACGAGCGAAATGTCGTCTTCAAATGTGGAAGAAGAGAAGAGCGAGATGGTTGCTGAGTTTACGATCAAGTTTGTTGGTGTGGCTGGCGCAAGCCTCGTCCGCGTGACACCAAGCAACGTTGATTTTGGTGTCGAGCGAAACCTGGGAGGTCTGCAGACAGCACATGCTCATGAAGGACGATTTGAGCTGATCAACATCAGCAAGGCGCTTCCGCTGCGCTATCGACTTTTCGTCACCACTGATGGGGATAGCTACTCCGATGAAGACGACTCTGTCCATGTGGTCTTGGAGCACGAGCAAGGAGAAGTACCAGCTGGAGAAACGAAGGCTGTCCAGTTCAAGCTCACAGCTTTCAAGAGTGGCTTGTTCCGCCGGCGAATCCTGGTTGAAAACGTGCACTATCCTGGAAAAATCAGTTCCATAGACGTGGTGCTCTTCGTTGACAACGGTGCACTGAAATGCGAGGTGTTCGGCTCGCAGAAAGAAAAGCCAGGCGCAGTTCCATTGGAGCATGGTACTACCATCGACTTTGGAGTGATCAACGTGATCAAACTCGAAGAAGAGCTGTCGGATTCGTTGTCTGTTCCTGGAGGAGAGGTAGAGTCTCTTGCTCGAAAATATCGCATCTTTGAGAAGCAGTTCGACGACCCTACGAGTCTTGTTGGCGGATCCAGTTCATCGCTATCTCGGAAGTCGCTGACAAAGGATCGATTTCTCGTTCTCACGAATACCACCGACTCGGAGATGATCTTGCGGCCCGTGAGCACGCTCCAGCTAGATTTTACTTGGTGTGACTGTGGGAATATTCCGCCGCTTCTACACGAGTGCCGAAAGCGAACAGGTCTGCTGATGGCCCGCACTGCATCAGTTGATGATGTAAGAAGAATGAATATCCTGGTCAAGGACGCGGTGCCAAACCGTTCTCAAGCAGCAATGATGTACTTCGGGGATGTCCACCGAATTCCAGCGCGTACCTCCGCTGTCCTCTTCATCCGATTCGCGCCGATATCGCTGACAGCGCAACTACTGTGCGACATGATTGAAAATGGCAAGCTGTGTCCATTCTCGGGCGTTGTGGCAATTCAGCGATTCAATTCTGCGAAAATTGATCCAGAAACAACCAGCAACATTTTCGACGCGGCGTCGACTTTGAAGGTTATCAACGTGAGCGGCAAATTCGGCGAGTCATCCATTCAAGTGGTTGACAAGCACATATCGTTGGGCAAAATTGGCTACGCTATCGGATGGAAGTCGTCCAGTTTTGAAATCTCGGTGAAGAACGTCTCCGACATGGATGTGTGCTTTGCAATCGCAAATTTACCAGCTTCCTTTCGAATTCGAAATGTTCATGGAGCTACCCAGACAGCAATCGGCGGTGATCTTTCGTTCACTCCAACAAGCGATCACGAAATCCCTTCACTTCAAAAGCTGGCACTTGAGGCAGAAAACAAAACGACAGAAGCGACAACCGGTTCTAGCAACGCGTGGAAACTTGACGCATTGACCACATGCGTGATGGAGATGGAGTTCGTTCGAACCTCTGAGGTACGTAAAGCTGATTATTTGGAACTGTCGCTCATCCTTATATAACGTTGTTGTTGACGGTGTGTGTCTGAACAACGATGTAGGCTCTTAGCGCTGGCATCCACGACTTTCCCTTGCGTCTCTTGAACCTGCACAATCCGCACAATATTGAAGACATTTCAATCCGTGCTCACATTATTTCAAGCTATGCTGAGCTGATCGTGGACCCGGAAAGCTCCAGCTTTGGCGCTGATGTGGAGTCTCGAGATCGATCGAAGCACATGGCGTTCCTTCCTCCAGTGATAGTGCCTCCAGCACAAGATGCATCACCGCAAGGAGCGAGCTTCTGGTTCTCACTGCGAAACGTGTACGATGAGGAATTGAGCGTAAAACTCTCTTCGATGCCCCACGCAGCACTGGAAAGGTAAGATTCTGGCTTTGGTATTGTTATGTATCACCATTTTCGAGTACACAAGAAACTAACTTTTCCTTGAATTGGCAGCATCCTCGAGTTTTTGCTGTTTTCACGATCTGCGAACACTTCAGTGAGCACTCTCCAGATTGCACCAGGGGATTCTGTTGATGTGCGCGTTGTCTGCCATGTGTTCCCATCGGCTCGTCTGTCGCCAGATACATTGAAGTCAATCGACTATGACCCGGCGTACGACATTTTGGAGCTCGGCAGTGTCTGGTTGGACGTGAGCGTTCTGAATGGCTCGGAGACTGCCCAGACGAAGCACATCGGGGTAAAAGGAAAGCTTGTTCCAGGTCGCACATTCACGGTGTCGGCGTCAAGTTTGCATTTTTTCACGGCAGCGACAGAGATTTCAGCTGAGATCCCACTGGACCATCTCCCAGTATCGCTGCGATCGAAAGCAGGGAACAGCCGAGAATCTGTCCAGCTTGCGCTGACAGGCTCGTCACAGTCGTCTGGCAACATTGTTCACAGTTTGCGCAACACGTCCGAAACGTTCTATATGCGAAATCCGTCGACATTCCAGCCGCTCAACTTTGCGATCGAGCCTGTGGCAATGTTCCAACCAGGTCTTTGCTTGATCAAGGGCACCACGGCTTCGGAAATGAGCGCGATGAGTGAATACATCGAAGCCGTCGCTGTACCTTCGTCTGGAAGCATCGCTCCCGGAGACTCAATGAAGATCACTGTCCGTCTTGAAGAAGCCACAGCAATCGCTGCCGCGGAAGCTATTCACTATCATGGCAATGGAGAGAATGCAAAAGCAGCCTCATTGCTGCACAAGATGCGTCATCACCCGTCGTGGAGAAGCAACTCGTGGGGTGCAGAAGCTCCAGATGTTGCTGCAGAAACCGAGGCGCAGAATCACATGTTCCTGAAAATCCGTGATGTCGACATGAGCGTAGACATCGGAGTTTCCACCGAAATCGACGTTCACTTGGTGCTGCAACAAAACGCATCGGGTTCTACCGTTGGGACGACGGAAGGAGCTAAGCAAGGTGGTGTGGTCGACATGGGGCTGATTGGCGCAGCCTTTGCAGCGCGTGAAAAGCGACTATCGTTGACGTCGAAGAAGATATTCACAGCTCCAACATTAGCGACGCACGTGGAAGACTCCAGCCGTGAAGATAGTGACTACGCAGCTCTCGATAATTTGGACGAGTTCGACATCGACTCGATAAACACCGAGCCCACGGACAGGCGAAACCAACTTCCTGTGTTGACAGTTCGAGGATGCACACCCGCAGAGAACTCATCGCTGGAAAGCACTCGATACATTGTTGATGCCGGGCAGCACACTGTGCGAAACGGAGGAGAAGTCGAGTGGGAGATCACAGTGGAGTGTCTCTACAATCAGATTCCCGCGCAAGAAGGCGGAGGACTCGACCCAGTCGATTTCAAGCTGATTTTGGTGGATCGAAACGCAAAATCTTGGCTTCAGCTCAGTCGTGATCGAGGTACACTGGATCGGTCGCGAAGCTATCAGAGTGTTGTGCTCTATTTCTTGCGCGACGTGGTCGGTGTCTACTCTACGTTCATGGTGTTGCAGAACGTGACCAATCCGTCGGACCTGAAGGTTATCCACGTGCGCCTTGAGGTCATCGCAGACCTGAATATGCTCCGCAGTATGTCTTCTGGACTCGACCCGACAACAAACCTCTTCCGCGTACTAGTGTCGAACCATGGCAACCCAAAGAGGCAACGTCGATCCAGCATCGAGCTATCTCATGAAAATGGGAGTCCAAGAGGCGATGCAAGCAGACCCGGACTTGTCATCGACTACAGCGAAGTCTATTACCACAAGCTCTACCACAATCACTCGATTGTGCTGGAAAACTCATCTGGGCTGACCCTTGACTTCATGCTGTCAAGCAATGCTCGCCCCCAGGAGGTGAGTTTCTCCACTTCCCCAACGTCGTTCACTGAAGTATCAGCAGTGACGCTCGAGGCGCACGGCCGCATGCAGGTGTTCTTGCACTTTCGTCCTCAACCTCGACCAGTGACCGCGGGAGTTGCATCTGCTAATGACGCTGGCGTCGAACATTGGATGCGAGAGATCGAGGTGTACATCAACTGTCGCCTGGTGAAAGATTTCCGCGAGACCGTGCTTTTGCGGGCGATTTGCAATCAGCCGCAGCTGCAAGTGAACGTTGCGCAGTCGAGATCGGATGACATTCTCACCAGATCTTCCGCTCCAGATCTGTTTTTGCCGAACCAGCCAAGCTTCCTCGGTGCCGTATTTTCGATGCCAGAAGCCGCGCTTTCGAACTCAGACCTCGCGTCGACACTGTCGTCCGAAACAGACAAGTTCATTGTGGTGCACAATACGAGGAGCGACATGAAGGCACGTCTCGCGCTTCGCAATGACAGCATGTTCTTCAACATTGGCGTGGATGTCCTGCTGACGACCCCCGGAAGTGTGGACGTGCACTACTTGGAGAACGGCGTGTGTGCCGGTAGACGATCGACGCTGCTCGTGACCATCCAGCCTCATGCGTCTGTGGTGTTCCGTGTCACGCCTGATGTCGCGTCACTGTGGAAGCACCACCAGCTGTGGGACCACACTGTGAAGGAGCACGTGACGCTCTACAACATCAAACAGTTCGCCGAGCACTACCAAGTCACCTTGTGCTTCACCTGCAGGTTGGTTGAAGATGCTGGCTGTTGTATTCGTACTGATGCTAACATTGTTATGTTTTATGTGCATTGTGTGTGTCTGCAGCAACGCGTCGAGCTTCTACATCCCGCCAAACGTGTCCGAGAGCTACCCGTTCTCTGCATTGGAAGACACGATCGCCAAGTTTCTCCAGGTAATGTTTCACATTTATGAAATTGGGCACTCAGCTTCAACATACTGATAGAAGTCTTGATATTTGCTAGAACTACAACTACACGTGGAGATGGCTCGTGACATACCATGATGACATGCTCGAGACCACTGCGTCGTCGTCTTCGAAAGGCAACTCTGTGTTGACCGCCTCCAAGCTCGTCGAGATGCTCTCGGACCTGGAGAGTGCGCTGGAGCTGTCTTCGCCGCTGAGCCCGCGGAAATTGCAGTCGACGTCAGCCTCACCAGACTTTGAGTCGGGCGCCATGCCGAAGAAATTCGACGGCTTTGCATCCGGAGAAAACACGCGCGACGGACTGCACCAATTGCTACAGTCATACCGCGCGTTGTACTTTGACTTTTACTACATCACAGACGAGCTCGTGTGGTACGGTGTGCGCGGCAATGCTGTGCGCCACAGTCTTATGCTGGCTGATCTGGCGTACGGCGTCGTGTTCAATCACGAGGTGTTCCGCGCATTCCTGGCGCCAGCAGGCAGCGGTAGCAGCGACGCGTCGTCCTCGTCATCAGCACTGCCCTCGCTCGACAGCAGCAGCAGCGGTGGCAATCCCGCGTTCCCGCGCCTGCTGCTGCCCTGGATCCGCCAGCTCGGCCACTTCCTGAGCTTCTTCCCTGAGAGCCAGGAGACGACGCTGCCGCTGCGCCAGCTCTACGACCAGCTGCGCAAATTTGAGCAGAATTAGTAGCCTAGTGCTCATAGTGTACGCAACTATGATGGATTGAAACAAATGAAGATCACTTCTATTGTTTATTATCATTTGTTGCAATGCACGACACACAGAGAAGACTCAGGCACACATCGCTGCCTTCCAGTCAGGTGAGGCAAGTGCCCAACAAAAGTGTATGTGGCGCGTACGTTCACGCACATCGTTATTACTCTGACCACCCTCAAGGATGAATCTAAGACTCGCAAGCTGCTCATGGGCGGGCGGTTGTGTCTGTGGACGGCGAGACGCGAGATTGCCATGCTAGCCGGAGCCAGTGAGTACTAGTCTGGGCGCCTCAAGCACGACGGCAACCACTTTGTGCACGAAGTCTCTGATTTGAGTGGCGACCACTTGGTCATCAGTACACTCCATTCATACTTCAGCGTCTGCGTCACGGCTCACCCGACTTGCAGCGAGTATCTCTCCTAATTCAGTAGGACCTAAAAAAGGGTAGCTCAAAAACGTTCGGCTCTAACCTAATTAAAGTATAAGTATCATTTGATCAAGTTTGGGCCGAACGGAGGAAAATGTCGCGCGAATGTGACTCTCAGAAAAAGCGAGCGCATTCTTATTGTGAGTCATTAATTTGCTTATGGGAAAAAAAAAACAATGCCCCGTTTTCAGTCGTTAATAAAAAATTATACCCCTCTAAATATTATTATGTAAATTACAAACATTGCTGTAATTTTCGCTGTCGTATCGTAATTTACAAGACGGGATATTTCGACATTCAGTATTGACAAGTAATATTTGACCGTGCGGAGCCAGTATAACATGTTCCTGGAGCTCAGTGGTGGAAGGCTGCCCGTAAGGTGCTATATTTAAACCGCATTGGCCCAATCAGCTTGATGAAATCAAGTCTATTCTAATCATTAAACCCTGTTTCAGATAATAAGTCACTTGAAAAATCAAAAATCAGGATGCAATTTTGAAAGCTCGTTTTTGACGTCACTTATGAAGAATTCGTGCCGCGCGATGGTTGGTTAAAAAGACGAATTTCTGCGCTTCCGAT
>JAASFV010000128.1:0-38110 GCA_023334015.1 Globisporangium paddicum
CCAGACCAACGGTCAGGAGCTTGGCGACCCGTGCTGCCAGTGGACGGCGAGCTCGTCGGCGCCGCAGCGAACTTCAGGACTCTCGGACCCGGGCCACGCGAGCTCGATTGCCAACACCTCGCAGTGGAGCGACCTCAACTGCTCGTCTCTCGAGCCTATGGCGGGATCTGGCGCCCACAGCCAGCACGCAGAACTCTTGACTGGTATCGTGCTGCTTGTTGGCCTGGCGATGGGCGCGCTGGCAGCAACGACGACCAGCTAAGCATCTCAGTCTGTAGCTAATGACCAGAGAATAAAGGTTTATAATGCAGAGGTTCCATGACCTCGTCAGCTTTCATTGATAAAATCAAGACCTAGAGAGTAGGCTAGTTGCAGCATCAGAGTACTGCTATCCTCCACTATGCAGGTCCCTGAAAGCCCAGGACGGCGAATGAATGTGCGTTTGACTACTGCTGACCGTAGACTGCTGATTTTGCTTCTTACACTGCTGAAGCCTGGATTGCAGCAAGCGCGACGCCACAGAAAATCGCGAACGAGGCGAGCGAGTGGCCAGCAACAGCTGACGTTGGTGTCGGCGCCGTTGTCGTCGAGACTGGAGTCTTTGCCGACGAAGACGAAGGAGTTGATGGCGCTGTCGTCGCCTTCACGGTGGAGTTGTCCGAGACTGAGACGGGGGTAGACGAGGGCGTCGACGCCATTGGGGCCGAAGACGAAGTAGACTTCGAGGAGTTTGTCGGAGACGTAGTCGATGGCGCTGTGGTTGATGGAGTCGTGACCGACGCAGAGCTATCGCCTGAGCAGCTCACACTCGACAGTAACTTTGCGCTCGAGGTCGCGGTTTTGACGCCCGGGTCCGAGACGCCGTCGCTCCAGCGCAGGACCTCATTGGTGGTCGCGACCCACTCGCAGCACGGGTCGCCGAGTTCTTGGCCGTTCGTCTGACCGTCGCCGTCCGAATCCAGCTGGCAGAGCGCGACGGTCCACTTCTTGCCGGCCTTTTGGAAGTCGTCGCCAAAGGCGTTCCTCTCGGGGCTCGAGTCCGAGCCCTGAGGGTCGACGTGGCCCACGGCGAGCACGTTGGGCACGCTCGCACCATTCGGAATGCGCACGACGAACGAGGGCTTGGCTGCCGCGAACTGAAGCAGCGCAGCGGCGGCTGAGAAGGCGACGAGCGCTGAGGAGGAGCTGGAGGCGAAGGGTTTCATGGCTGAGTTGGAGATTGGGGAGTGAGGAGGGGGAGGGGCTTGTGATCTGAATGGCAGATTGAGGAATGGCAAACCTGAGGAGCTGCGGACTCGAAGCAAAGCTGCAAGAGTCGAATAGAAGAGCGAGTTTTGAGCCAGGCATGGCTAAAGCTGCCCACTCTGGCCCCGCTCACCGTTGGCAAGCGGGCCTGGTTAGTTTCCAGTGAGACTCGCCATTGCCTGAACCATTGTCTGAGCCACAGAGTACCGAATTATTCTTGAGCAAGTGAGTGAGGCGAAGGCCAGAGGAGACTGCCAGCGTTACCACCAACGTGAATTATTACTCCTCGGGTCGGGTCTGGACCTGAAGCGAGCGAGGCCATCCGACTCCACCACGTGAAGCCGCGATTCGACTTGATAACAAAAAATAAAACATATCAGAGGTTCAGCTCCACTTGAGCTCGCCTCCATTCATTTACTTCTGTAAGAAGCAACATTTGACTTAATTCGCTCGAGGAGGTGGCGCTACTTGCTACTTGAGTACAGCAACTGCCAATCGTGTCTGGAGGTCAGTTGACCTCCGATAAAATGTATCAGGAAATTTCTGGCTCGAATAAAAACTCTATATTCTATACCCTTTCAAATATGATTGGTAGAGTTGCGTTTCATCTCACATTGAAAGCTGAAAAAACTTTACAAGTGAATAAACGCTATAAAATGATGTCAAAGTGCCAACACAGCCATCCTGCTCCGCACTGGACCACCATTTGACGTGCCCTGGACCGGGGTCCCGGTGCCTCTGCCCGTTCGCTCAAGAGAACTCTGTTGGCGATGAACACTTTATCTGACCGCCTATTAGCTACACAGTATCATTTCGCTTTATTGTTTAATTATCTATTTTTTAATTGAAAAATAAGCCTGTCCTACAAGAGCGCGGTTCCCAGCCCCAGCACCGCCAACACGAGAGCCGCTGGTGCCATGGAGGTCTTCGCATCGCTCGCAATCACCTTCCCCTGCTGGTCGACGGCTGGTGCTGGCGTCGAGCAGTTGGCGTTGGCGATGCGCGTGGCGTTCGAAGTCTTGGTCTTGTCGCCCGGGTGCGAGACGCCGGTGATCCAGCGCACAACGGGCTTGGCCGTGGTCCACTCGCAGCACGGGTCGCCGAGCTCCTCGCCGTTCGTCTGGCCGTCACCGTCCGAGTCCTTGCGACAGAGCGCGACCGTCCATTTGTCGCCCGCGCCCCCAAAGGCCGAGCCAAAGGCGTTGACGAACCCGTTGAGGCCGTCGGGGCTCGTGTGGCCCACGGCGCTGGTGCCGGGCACGCTCGCGCCGTTCGGGACGCGCGTGACGTAGCCAGGTAAAGCCAAGACGCTCGTGAGCTGCAGCAGAGCAGTGGTGATGAAGAGCATGACGAGAGCAGAGGTCGTGCGCTTCAGAGTCTTGAACAGTGCCATATCTTTGTAGGTTGATGCGAATTCTGGTTATGTGATGAGGATGATGCAAATTTGAGAATGCCATGTTGGTTGAGCTCATGGGCAAGATACGCAAGACATGCGCTCCTTGTTCTTGGCTCTTAGCGTTAGAGGTGGATGTCAGCGATTACTATGGGGTTCAGTCAGATACAGTGTCAGTTCAGTGGCTCATGGGTTCTGGTGGTGCTGGCCACAAGCCTCGCCTCAGCTCAGTCATGAACCCGAATGAATCAACGCGCTCAGAATATCCATTAGCAGCGCTTAACTCTCCGCTGACATTGCCATACATCCATTCGCACTCGCTAAAGGAGCGCACCTGCGAGAACCGCTCCGAACACAATCAAAGTCGTTGCTGCTACAGTAGCTGGAGGACGGGCCGCACTGGTCTTTGCTGGACTGTCGCTAGCGCTCGCGTCGGCGGTCGAAGAGCAGTTCGCACTCGCCCATAGTGTCACGTTCGCGGTCTTGGTCTTGTCGCCCGGATGCGAGACGCCCGTGGTCCAGAGCAGCTTGGCGTTCGTCGTCGTCCACTGGCAGCACGGATCGCCGAGCTCCTGGCCATTGGTCTGGCCGTCGCCGTCTGAGTCCTTCTGACAGAGCGCTACAGTCCACTTCCGTCCGACAACGTCAAAATCTTTCCCAAACTGGTTGTTCGCGCCGCCGCCATTAGGGTTCACGTGACCGAGAGCGTTAGCGCCCGGTACGTTCACACCATTCGGGATCCGCGCGACGAACTCGGGCTTGGCGTCTGCAAGCCCAGCGAGTGCGAGCCAGAGCGCTGCGAGCGAGGCGACGAGGAGAGTGGAGACCATAGTGGCGTCTCTCAATGCGCGCGTGTGTGGATCTGGGCACCTATTCGAGAATGGCGAGAGGCTGACTCTGTCACGCAGTTCCGTAGAAAGTTTCAAAGAACTCGCACCACCACCGTCCCATAGAGGCTCACCATTCTGAGGCGGGTGCCATAGAGCATGAAAGCGCACAGCTGGCTGTATGTAAATATATGGAAAGTTGTTGTGCTCGATGACTTTAGCTCATTATCGACTCACGCGACCGCGAAGGCTGCTGTGACCGCAAAGAGCAGCGCCGTGATGCCCATGCCGACTGCGGATGGTAGCTGGCCGGCAGCGCCGTTGGCCGCAGTGGTGTTGGTCGTAGTGGTCGTGGTGTTGGTCGAGTTTGTTGAGCCCGTTGTGTTTGTCGTTGCGGCCGTCGTATTGGTCGTGGCTGTCGTGTTGGTCGTGGTGGTGGTGGGAGTCGGAGTCACTGTAACGCTGGTGGGTGGGGCCAAGCACTTGATGCTGGTCCAAAGGGACGCGTCGGCCTTGAGGCTGTCGTCGCCCGGGTGCGAGACGCCGGTTGAGTAGCGCACGACCTCGTTGGAGACCGCAATCCACTCGCAACACGGATCGCCCAGCTCCTGGCCGTTGGTCTGGCCATCTCCATCCGAGTCCACCGCGCAGAGCGCCGCGGTCCACTGGTAGCCGGCGGCTTCAAACGCCAGACCGAACGCGTTGCGCGCGCCGCCGCCGGATGTGGCGGTGTGGCCAATCGCAGGAAAGCCGGTGACCTTGGCGCTGTTCGGAACCCGCGCGATGTACTTGGGGCGGGCGTCTACAGGCGAGAATACGAGCACAGTGGGCAGCGCCAGCAGCAGCGGCAGAGTGGCGGAGGAGGTGAACACGGCTACCATGGTCGTTGTGGAGGTGGTGCCAAGTGAGCGAGTTGGGAACTGTCGCCCTCTCTTGACCAGTGGGTGTGCCTGCGATGGGCGACACTGAGAAGCAGAAGCAGCCAAGAGACTGACTGAGAAGTGGACGAAAGGCGGTGGCTGTGCATGTCTAATTCTAGAGTTCCTCTCGCGAAATCACCCCAACAACGTAGAAATCGGTGGCGAATGCGCTCAACATTGTCGCCTCGTATATTGGTTACTGCTGTATTTTAAAGAGGTATTATGGTGATAGCCGCGTGATTGTATTTAGATTGTTAGTGATAAATAAGAGGGCTCAATATCCCCTCTATGGCAGTCCGTTTCCACTGGAGAGTGAGGGCGCTTTGGATCGCGCATGCTTCATCGCATGCATATTAACATAATTCACTTGTATGGTATTAATAAGTGCTATACCTGAGTTTAGATGCGGCGGTATTGTGTGCGAGCTTGTTTTCACGCGCGTGAGAGAGAGTGGCATGCTCGCATAAGCAGTTGTCAGCATTGATATTCTCACACGTCACATTTTCCCTCTTTAACTTTCGTTTATTGTGTCTCATCCGGTACTGCAAGTCGACAATTCTAGACTGTTCGTGAACAGCAGGAGATTGACGAATCTGATTACCGATACATCAGCATACAAAAGTACATACAAACCCCACACGTCGCCTCTCCCTCGTGCTATCGAGATGCATCGATTGTCAACGACCATTGATGATGTGTGTCTTGGGCGCGATCATCTCGAAGGCCATCATCGCCACAAGTCACATGCGCAGCCATTGCCGAGTGTCTATTACCACTCTCCATTATCGAATCCGCTTCTCCAACTGTACGATCCCTTCCCAGCAACAACTCATCTGATGCGAATGCAGAACTCGAGCTCCACGTGCAGTTACGGTCGCAGCAGCCACGCGGGCTACCTCTTTGAGCGCCAGCGCGCCGCTATGCGCCAGAACTCGTTTGCGCGCGCACGCACCGTGGTGATGAAGCGCAAGACGCGCGACGACGACAACAGCAGCGACGACGACCTGCAGCCGCCCGCTAGCAAGAAGAAGCTGCTTGAAGGGCTCAAGCGCATGCGCGTGTCGTCTCCGCCGTCAGTCCCCAGCAGCAACAGCTATGCGACCGACGTTGCGATGAGCGACGACGATGGAGAGCTCCTCGCAGCGAATGCACGCGCGCTAGTCGCAGTCTCCAGACCACGGCGAGTGAGCGCGCGCGGCTTCTCGACCCAGTGGAGCCCCTCGGGACTGTACTCTGGCGTTAGCAGCGACCTGCTCGTGCCAACGCCGACCGACCCGTCGAGCAGAGCCCTCGTGGTCTTTGATACGATGGGCGCGATCCCACGCGGGCCGAGTCCGCGCGTCGAAATGGTGGAGAGTGATGACGAGCAGCGACGAAGTGACAGCGAGGACGAGGCACCGTTTGTGCGCTTCGAAGAGATCTACGATGACGAGGACGAGCCCATGGAGATCGACTGATGCGCGTTCCGTGGCAACGAGTCACAGTGGCGTGGCGTTTGCATGTCGAGTTGTGTCGTATGAGCACTTGGATAGTGCCGCTTGATGCCATCTTCTCTGGCATCAATTTTGAGAGCTGCCTGTAATCTTTAATTTATTATCGTGTTTTCCTATTTTGATAGTGCTGTTCACCCTTGCAAATTGAGTCCTCTATACGCGGGAGCAAACCCTTTTTATCAAGAACATCAAAAATACATTTCCTATATGATTTTAATGCATGTTTACAATCTGATTTACAGTATTTTCACTGACAATAAAAAGGGTTCTCCTCAGTAGCGTCGTCAATCCGATTTTCGACTCACTGAAGCCGGACAAGCATGACGCAGCGCCTCCTCCTCCGCTCTCTGCGTGCGTGGCCCGCGGCGCTCGCCGCCGCTCCTTTGCTCGCAGCCGCTGCGCATACGGATGCGCGCATGGAGAGCCACGCGGGCCCGTCCTTCACGGAGAAGACTGTGGGCAACTACGAGAACCGCCTGCGCAAGTTCAGCTCGCCCGAGCGCGTCTTCGAGTACTTTTCGTCCGTGGAGATCGAAAAGCAGTTCTACATGACGCGCGACGACCTCGCCCGCGCAATCACGCCCTACACCTTCCGCAGCGGCGCGCCGCTGGCCTCCAAGAACGCCAAGTTCAACCCCAAGGCCTTCTCCGGCAAGCCCAGCAAGGTACAGTATCTATTTTTTTCATTTTTATGGAATTTGGATAAATTGATATTAATAATGCTATGTGTGTAGGAAATCGTGGAGGCGTATGTGAAAATGGTGAAGCAGGTGCTGCTGGAGACGGTGAACGTGACCGCGGCCGACGTGACTGCGCTGCTGGCGTTCCGCGAGGACAACCATATCGACTTCGAGGTGCGTAGCAAATAATCATCGCAATGAGTATTTATTTATCTTACCACTGTCATCAACTGCTGAATTAAAAATTTTTTTACTACTACTTGCTGGTTTACAGACCCACGTGAAGGCGCTGCGCAACCTGCAGATTACGAATGCCGAGTTTGAGCAGTTCATGGTGGTACGGCTCTGCTAAAGTGCTCCTGCTGTGCAATAATAATGTTTATTGTGCTAATTATTATTAACCTGTTGCTGTTCAGATGCACGGCGGACCGGTGCGCGAGAAATCGTTCTTCGATCTCGTGGACGCGGATGGTGACGGACTCATTTCCTACGCCGAATACATGTTTTTCAACACACTGCTCGCCAGTACGACTGGCACTTTATTACAGATCTCAAGACAAGGCGCCGGCCGAACTAAACTGACTTCTGTGGTTGTCTTGCAAATTATTTCCTGCAGTTCCCGAGCGCCAGTTCGAGCTCGCGTTCAAGATGTTCGACTCGGACGGCAACGGCCGCCTGGACCACCGGGAGTTCAAGCAGGTACTTGGTTATTTGGGCTCAAAAGTATTGAGATGCTTATTATAATCTAAGCTGATCTCGTCCCATCTTCAGATCATTGACCTGATGCGACTTCGCACGCCCGCTGGTCGCCAAGACCGCTCCTTGACAGAGGAGGACGCGCCCATTTTCAAGCACCTCTTTGGCGAACTGGCCACGTGAGTTTATGGATTGCAAATTGTGTTGGCTTTATTTATTTTAACTTGAGTGTGTGTTATGCTACCATGGTCGCCTGATCATTTGCAGGGAAACGCTGTCGTACGAGGATTTTTTGGCATTCCGCAGCGACCTGAAGCGGGAGATCATGCGCATTCAGATATCCTTCTCCCCATTTGTTATATGCTATACTTGCACACCCTCGAGCCGAAAGCAGATCTTGGCGGTGGTCTCCTTGACAGCTTTTTGGAATTTACTTTGAGCAGTATGATCTAGATGGCAGCAACGAGCTGTCGCCGCGCGAATTCGGCATGTTCCTCGTGTCGCACGTAAACCAGAAGGAGATCGGCAAGTGGGTCGAGCGCGTCGAGCTGTTGCGTGACATCAAGGTATTTATTATCTGAAAGACGAAAAAGCTGTGGTGGACAGATGCTGATTTGCTTTACAATGATGTCTGGATGCGTAGGGCGAGATCACAGAGCAAGAGTTCATCAACTTCACTGTGCTCCTGGAGCACTTGGAGGAGCTCGAAGTCGCGATCGAACTCATCATGCAGGACCATGGGCTCAACAAAGGTGCGGTCTTTTCGTATGGTGGAATATTTCACAGATACGTTGCTAAAAAGTTGGTGATCTTTATAACGATGACGGTATTTATTTTCAGAGCAATTCCAGCGCGCGACGAAGGCTGCCCTTCACAACCGCAAAAGTGGGGAGCTCGTGACGCCGCTGCAGATCGACATTCTCTTTGCGCTCTTCGACCTTGACGGTGGGTCCTTCTCTGTTCTGGCATTGTCATGGAATCTACTTCGAAGTATTACTTTGAGGATCTTATTAATCGCTCTTTTGTTATTAAATTTGTCAGGTGACGGCCACTTGTCCCCAAAGGAGTTCATCCAGGTCATGGAGAAGCGCAAGGACGGCGGACACAACGAGGTGCGTTCAGTTCCGTGCCCTGATTGGGTGACAGGGTCATACATTTCATTGTTTTGCTAACTTCAGTTTTATTCATGAATTCGGTGAATATGTTAAGCGCCGCGACACTGGCGCATTCGAGCTCATCAGCCGCGTCAAGTCGTGCATCGAGGGCAGCGTTTAGGTTGAGCTCTATTGAGCACAAGCTATTGCCCGAAGCCCCAGTCGAAGGCCTGCTGTCAGCTCAGCGTTTTCGTGTGCAGGAATTTTCTCCAAAATATGCGAGGCAACCGTTCTGAATGAAAATGGTGTTATAATGGGGTTTTTTCGCCGAAGCGTTTCACGTCGTGGAGCCAGAGTACGGGCCGAAGAGCACCTGCATCGAGTTGTCTTCGTCCTTCTTGCTCTTGTCTTTCTTATCACTGCTAGATGACGGAGTCCACTTGAGAAACTTGTTTTTGAAATGTGAGAGGCCTGAAGATGCGCTTTCCTTCGTGACGTACCATTTTAAGTGGCTCTCGAACTTCTGCAGCAGCTTCTTCCACGTACAGAGCTTGCTCTGGCAGACGAACGGGGGTAGATCCAGGTCAAAGTCGCTCAGGTTGACGAAGAAGCCGTTGCAGTTAATGCGGAGGCGGACGTTGCCGATGCGAACGTACTTGAAGTAGAAGAGCTCGCAGCCGTCCGTGGACGAGTCGTCGTCTTCCAAGGAACCATTTTCAGACGCAGCGGACGAACCGCTCGCAGTGATCGTGCTCGAAGTGAACTGTGTGTTGGAGTCCAGAGGCAGTCCGTTCATTGAGCCACTCATTTGCATGCTCTTTCGACGAGGGTGCGTTGGAGTAGCTGGAGATATCGGCATGCCAGCGATTGCAGTTCGAACCCCGCGAACCGATGGAGACATTTGTCCAGCGTGGATCCCGCCTGCCTTGCGGCCAAAGAGAACTTGTTCCGAGTTGACTTCGTGATGGTCTGGATTCCCAATCTGCTCGAAGAAGAACTTGTACACGAGTTCGTAGAAATCGAACGCAAGCTGTATCACGATGATGTTAGAGATCTCGGGGAACATGCTCACCTCCAGAACGTCCAAGACACGCAGCTTTTGGCCGAGCACCCGGATGAGAGGACCGCTTTCAGCGCGAATCGTCAGCATGCCCTTCTGGTTGGCTAGATTTACCTTGCTGCTGCTTTGATAGCGTTTGTCCACGAGCAGCTTGGCTTTCAGCACCGCCATGGCGTCTTCAAACGCAATCGATGATGGACCCGGGCGCAAATTGTTGATTTCCATCCACTGCAAGTTCAGGATCAGCTTCGTACACTGATTCGAGAAGTACGTGTGGCAACCAGCGATTCCTTCACCACGGATCTCCACAAACTCGTGGTAGGCGCCTGCGATCTCTGGACTTGAGCGTAAACGGAACTGAGTTCCTTCGACACGAAACGAGATAAATTTCAGCGGGATCACGCTCGTTCGAGAGTTGAGCTGCTTGGCCTCTCTGCTGCGAAGCTCGTCGATGAGTTGAGCATGTGTTTTCTTTGTCGACATCGAGCTGACGCTGGTGCTGGGCGACACTGGGAAAATCATCACATCGCTTGTGTCATGCTCGAGGAGGTCCGGGACGATGATTCGAATGGGTGCAGCCTGCGCACGTTTCGGCTTTCGAACAACTGTCGGTGGCGCCAAGAGAACATGCCGCATCACGTTCAGGAGCTGGTAAAATTGGTGGCGATCGGTAGAGAGCTGTAGAAAAGATAGCTCGACCTCTACTGCGGTCGCTCCTGTCACCAACGCCTGCGAATACGTCATGCTCACACTGCACTCCTCCATCACCTGCTTTAGCAGGCACGATCCGGCTGATTGTCCCCTTGGCGACTGAACGGGCAATGCAGTTGTATACGCGTACCATAGAACTCCAGCTGAGATGTCAACATCGATCGGGGCGATATGAGCTGTCACCGAGTCGAACTTCAAGTGGGCAACAGTGTAGCTTCGGAGCTCGTCAAGACCAACTTCCAGGTGAATGTGCTTCGTCGCAACGAGGACACTGCTCTGGCTGTTCTCTTCGCGGATGTTGATCTGCGCGTCGTGAATGTCCAACGTGTACTTCTTGAATGCGATGGACTTGGACGCGTTCATCTCCTCTCCTTCACTCAGGCCAGCGGGAATTCTCGATTCACTTCCATCAGCTCCTTGCGCCCCGTCTTCTTCCTGCGACGGCATCTGCTTCGCGCCCAGCTTCCCCTGATGCAAGAGGTCGAGGAGAGTGTCTCGCGTGCTCCCTCTTCGCTCTCTCACTTGTGGGTTTGCTCTCAGCTCTTCGCTTGCCACTGTGCTTGGGGCATTTGGCGGTCGCCAGTTGTTGATCTTCACAGGCGCCTCGCTCACACCAGGAGCTTCAAGTCTCGAATCGTTGACTAGCGATCGAAGTCTCTCCTGCTGATACTTGTTCGCCTCAGCAAGTCTCTGCATACTGTCCCAGATCAGTGACGTCGTGTAAAAAACAGTATCTCGTGTCTCAATCGTCCACAGGAGCTTCATCGAGTCCACTTGAATGGGGCAGGAGCCGTCATTCAAGAGCAGATTGTCCATGGAAGACGAGCGTCTCTTCAACCGCATCAGCTTTGCTCGCACCGATTGAGCCCAGGGACTTGTTGGGCTTTTCGGAACTGGTGACAACGAAGTCGTCGACACACTTGATGAGAGCGTTGGGGGGAGTGCGCAGTTTATTGCTGATGTTGACACGAGAGAGCTTGATTTCCTCAGCTTTGTCGATCCGAACAGACTGAATTTGAAGTCGATCGGCATAAAGTTGTTGTGCATCCTCTCGTGGAATGTTCCAATGTATTTGCTGAAGAGTGCCTCGATATCATTCTCTTCCGATTCGTCTTCATCAGATGCGCTGCAGGAGAAGATTGCTCGATAGCTGGTACCGACCGTCTCGAAAAAGAAATTTGAGGTCTTGGTCCTGTTGAATGGGAGCACTTCACTCCCGACAATCATTCCTTCGCCAAAGTTGTCAGGGTTGACTGGGTTCCTCAATATGTAGACTCGGAGCAAGTCGATGTACGTAGTTGCTTCATGGACGACCCAGGAACTCTCAGAGTTCGCTGATTCGGACTTCAGGCATTCCGCACGTATCGAATTTTTCGCCAGTCCGTGAGAGAGGAAATCGTTCGTGACTAGCAGCAGTCCCACGTCATTCGTCATGATGTCCCAGAATGCGATCTGAGCAATGTCTACAGATACATCCCACTGGATTCCGATGCAGCGCAGCCGGGACTCGGCATCGCTGTGATCAGAGAGAGCTGTTGCAGAGGAGTCGTCTTCATCCTCGGTCATAAAGTAGACCAGAAAAGGATACACGTAATCCCAGTTCAGCGCGACTAAGGCTTCTTCCTGCGTCGGAACTTGAGTCGTGGAGTTCGGATCGCCTTTCCTCTTCAGCGATAGCTCGAATGATAGCGCGTATTGCTGGCTCCTCGATCTCTCTTTGTCTGAGATTTCTTCTTTCCAGTAAATTATTGCGTCGAAATTTACTAGCGGCAAGTAGACCAGTTGCAATGAAGGCTCCACATCCGTCTTTACAGGAGACTCTCCAGGCTCTTCAAGGTATACTCGCATTGTCGAAAGTTGCACAGCGAGTTTCTGGAACTGACGAAAGTTGAGCGCAAAATCCTTGAGCGAGACCCGCATGACTCGCTTTCCGAGACCAACGTACGAGATGTCGACTATCGTGGATGAGCTGTCACCATAAGGAACGAGCAGTGTGCATTGCTGAACTCCAAAGTCCACGTTTCCGATGTATCGCAATTTCCAATCAGCATCATTTGGCTCGAGGTCGACGTCTTCTGTTGTCTGGTCATGCGTGTCGAATGTGTTTTGGACAACTGGCAAGATCCTTGCTAGCCTCTCATGGAAATTCTTGTCAGCTGTGACCTCGCAATGCTTTGTCAATGCACTGAAGTCAAAGATTATCGTCTTGGGAGGATATCTTCTTGCAGCAGCTGAAACTGTATGAGCTCTTGCAATGTCGGTGATGGTAAATTGGACCTCGATATCACGCGAATCTGCAAACGCCTTACCAGCACGCAACATGATCAACGAGTCTGCAGTGAGGGATCCTTCTACACCCAGGACTTGGTCGATCAATTGCTCGTGCGCAGATGGTTCCATTGCGTCTTCGTGCTGCACCACCTGCAGAAATTGAAGCAGGGACTCATTGATCTCAAACGACTTGGACAGCACGCTCTTGATCTCCAGGGATTCCATCGCCGCGTGGTATATCTCATGGTCTTGGTCACCGACGTCCATGAGTAGAGCGTTCTTCTCGTGTACTTCAATCGATACTTGCGCACAGTTGAACGAAATTCCCTGTCGTGACGATGTCTTCGGATGATGGGACTGTCCGCGTTCGGTATCTTCTTTCACATTAATAAGCTCATCGAATCGCAAAAGTAGCTGCAGCAGACGTAGCTCTGGGCGCATGAACACCTTCATGTGACTGGCTCTAATGTTGCTTTGGACTGGAACTTTGGCAAGTTGGCGTTGGGGTCCTAGTAGGATCTTCTGCTGAAAGGTCAATCCTGCAACCTCGATCGCCGGACAATTCTCGCCCCACAGCAGGCTTACCAAAGAGCACTCGAATGAGGTTTGAGTTGTCAGCCGCTGCTGCTGTCGAGCCATTTTGCCCTCTTTCAGCCGTACAGTCACGGCCTTCGCAACATCTCGTACATCATAGAGTACCACTTCAGCAACCTTTGAGCGTACGTCAAGCACCAGCGTTTTCGATATGGCTTGCAGCGACGGCGCTTGATCTACTGAGATGCTGCTGGCTTGTGGAAACGACATCATCAAGTCGAGTTTGTCGATGATAGCCAAAACGCCGGACCACTCTTTCAAAAAGTCTGCGTGCGCTTGGTGACTCCATTGGACGTGTAAGTCTGAAATTGAGACTGACATCTCGGTGTCCACGCTGTCTATAGCTCGTCGATCCTGTCGTTTGATAGTCACCATCTTCATCGATGCGACTGGAAACGGGCTTGCTGCTGCACCACTATCTTCGCTCAGATGATTCACTGACACGGACTGGAAGCTCGCGTCGACGCTCGAAGTACTGATCACAGCTTCACGCGTTCTGTCCTTGACGAAGGTAAACTCGGCGCAATAAAAAACGGCAAAATGCTTCTGGTTCACCTTGGCAAATGGCGTGACAACGTAGGCTCGAATTTTCTCGATTTGAACGTCGTATTGTTTCGCTTGCTTGGATGCTGAAGATGGGATCTTGGTCGTCATTCTCGTATTTTCACCGTCGGCTACCATTTCTTCAGTTGGTGCGCTCTTCGAGTGCAGAACCGCTGTCGCTTTCCAGGATTGCAATGTCACTGCCACGTCCCATTCAACTTGACTCGAACGCTTTAAACCAGGCGTGCCTCCTGCTGAACCAGGATGTCTTTCCTTTCCAACTGCTAACAGCAGCGCCGCAGCCTCAGCAGTCATGTCGCTCATCCGTCCGCCATACGCAGCCATTGAGTAGAAAATCAATGCGAGTCGCGGACTCATAAACACTTCCAGCCCGCCAATGACAGCTTGAGCGCATCCTTTGCCTGGGTGCGTCTGAGTCATGCTGGCTTCGAGTGTCGACAAGCTACAAATCACTTGCTTGAGTCCTCGACCGGTAGTCGCGCAGATGCTGGCCACAGTTCCTTGGTAGCAGGTACCAGTGGGGGCGAAGTCACTCTCGTCAGCGAAGTCAACCGGAATGCTCGGTGCAATCTCGATTTGTGTTGTACTTAGAAGAGTGATGCTGGCAGCCATCTTCAGTGATATTGGTCTTTGGCCTTCGAGTTCATGAACGACGATCACTTCGAGAAGCGTGTTGGCAATCTCCGTCGATAGCGCTGTGTTCTGGGAGGGCTTCTTGTGATGCTTTTTCTGATCCAGTTCCGGCTGTTTGACTGGGTACAGTCCGCTGCTGATGAGCTCCAGTTTCTTGAGCAGTACAAACTCGACGAATGAAGTGCACAGCTGTACACAGACGGGCTCATCCTTCACTCCAATGACTTTGTAGCCGACCAATTCTCGGTCCACTAGCCGCAAATCCGCTACGAGACACAGGTTTGGACAATTGAACGAAAAACCGTCTCGGATGATTCCGTCGTGAACGTGCGCACCGTGACTCAAGCGAAAGCTGCGGACGTATACCGAGGACGTCTGCAACTTGACGAACAGCAAGTTTTCCTTCACGAGCACATCTGTAATTCCAATCGACAGCGCGCGACAGCGAAACTCGGTCGAGACATCAAAGCAATGCAGCTTGAGCTGGATCACAGCGACTTGGAAGTTCACGAAGCGGAGAAAGCCCGCGGGATTTGCTTCGTCTGCGTCGGCCGCATTCGCTATCAACGTTCCCAACAAAAGGTCAGACAAGCGTTCTTATGTCCACTATCTGGACGCGTAACAAATACGTACGCTGGGTACTCGTTGCTGGCTGCGACTGCTGCTGGTTCTCCCGTTGCAAGAGCTCGCGCAGCAGCTCTTCATCAAGATGACGCAGCTCGCCGACAACGTCTTCGATCGCCAGCACCCAGATCTTGGTCTGGCCGAACGACCGGAAGAACTCTTTCACGAAGCTGTGCACTGTGATCCGCGTGAAGAATAGAGTCCAGTCGCGACGCCCACCACTGCCACCCGTGATCTCCACATGCACGAGTTGCAGCGGCCGTAGTAGCACGCGCTTGACCTGCACATCGATCTTGAGCGCCGGCTCTTTTTTCGCGAGGTAGAGCGTCGCGAGCTTGGACACGAGCGCGCCGAGCAGGCGGTAGCGCCACAGGTAGAGCGCCACGAGCCCTGCGAGCAGCAGCAGCCACTTGTGGTGCCACCCTGACGCGAACATGAGCCCATCGTCCGCCATCAGTGCCTTATGCTAGTATCAAGATGTGCTTGTGGTGCCAATTCCGCAACAGTCGCTAGAGGAGTGATGGTCCTTCAACCGAGATGAGGTATTTTATGTAGATTTGTCCAAATGTATGTTTTTATATGCCATTTGTTTTTTGTTCACGGGGTATTTTATGAAGTACAATGTTCATAGCCTACTTTAGGATTGGGAACGGATGGGCCTCCGTGTTGAACACGATCTTGTCCAGCGGCAGGAGGTCATTGTCGGAGAAGAGCAAATAGAGGTATTTTAGCGTCTCGGCGAGGAAGAAGCTCTCCATGTCAGGTCGAAAGCCCTTGACGGGACCCGAGACCACTTGCCTGATACTCCGGTAGCCTCCAGTTTCCACCTGTAAACGAAATCGACAAGTTAGATTCAGCCGTTCCTCGTAAACTCAACACAATCGCTCCTCGAATTCAGAGACAAAATGAACGAAAAGCTCACCTTGCAGTGCTTTTCGATCGCGTTCATGATCGTGCGGCCGTGCTCGCGGTAGATTGGGTCGCCTGTGACGCGATGCAGGATCATGAGACTCTCGACGGTCTCGGGGCGGAGGATGAAGTAGTCGTCATTCGACGCAACGTAGAACTCGTCGTGGTTAGTGTACCCAAAGAGCTCCTCGGTCGTGAAGCTCGTGATTTCGGGGGCGACTTTGGTATCTGAGGACAGGTACATCTACAGCGCAGAAAATCCCCACAAATGTTAGCAAAAAGCACAATTTCCCACATAGGAACCCTTCGTAAAATAACGATAAACAAACCTGTACGCATGTCTGCGTGAGCTCCTTCGCCAGATAGAGATGGTCCTTGGGCATGCCATTCAGATACCCGAGCGCGAGCAGTCCAGGCACAAAGCAGGTGAGGTGCTCCATGACCGGTTTCAACTGCCCAAGCTCGTTAATCTCACCGAGAAAAACGAATTCAGAGGGGTACGTTTTGCCGATCATCCGCGCTTTCATTCCTTCGACTGCGAGGACGTACTGCTTCTTCATTGCAGTGTCTCTCTTGTTCGAGAGCAGCCACTGTTTCAAGAGGTACTCGTAGTAGCTGTCGCCATGCGCGCCCCACGAGATCTTGGACCGCGAGCCTCTATAGATTTGTAAAGAAATACGAGAGATTATCAACGGAATGATACAAACAAGCATGGGCCAGATTGCTAGTGTTCAGAATGAGTTGTGCGTATCTACCTGTTTAGCTCCCAGTTCACACGCACAGGAATCAAGCCATCCGTGTGCGTGGTCTTGACCATTTCCTGAATCTGTGCAGTCAATTGAGTTAGCAAGCAGGCAGCGATTGACGAGTCAGCCCAGTGTTTAAATAGTTCCATGAGAAGAGAGCAAGAAGGCTCAGTTGACGTACAATTTTGTTGACCGACTCGACGTGCGTGTTGTAGATGGGGTTTGTCGTCGCGTACGAAAGGTACGCAAACTCGAGCTGGAAGGTCCCAACTTCAGCGAGACTCGGCGAGCCCCGCGCGTACTTGGACTGTTGTCAATGTACCCACACACATAAACGTCATGTCAGTCAGTATTCCCATTGAAGCTCAGCATACATAAATTGCTGCCATAGACGTCGCTCTTACGATCAAGTCGACTTTCTGGCAGGGCATGGACGGACCGCAGCTGAATGCTCCGGTGAGTCCGTCGGCAAGGGTGACAGCAAGATCCAAAAAGTGCTTCTCGGCTACACACGTGCATTCAAACAGCAGCCGATTAGAATCACATGTGATAACAAGACAGTGGCGTATTATATCCAACAGCGCACCTGAGAGATAGTAGGCAGAAAGCAGTCCGCCCAGCGACCGGATTGTGACCTCAAAGAAGCTCACGCGGCCGCTCTGGAGCATCGTCGCCTCTAAATTCGCCTTCACCCACGCGCTCGCTTCGTCGAACTCGTCATGCATACCGAGGATGAAGAGCGTGTCGAGCGAGTCCACGAGCGTGAGCGCCATGTCGTGGTCATACACGGAGCCTCCGCGCTGCTGGTACACGTTGAGGAAGTCTCTCCAATTGGCAAAGTCGCGGTACGCCTTCCACGCGTGTCCTGTCATGTCCACGACCTGCTGCTGATCGGCGCTCAGTTTGCTCGCGCGCTGTTTGAAGAACTCGCGCTGCGACACTGGCGCCACTGACACGCTCTTCATGAAGCGGTCGAGCCCGCTGCGGAGAAATGACCGCGGCTGCGAGCGCTCGAGCTCGATGCTCGTGCGGCTGTCCAGCGAGCGCATGGATACGAACAGTCCTGTGACGAAGAGCGCGGCCGTCAGCAGCACGATGCGCCGGAGCGACATTACCGAGACGAGCATGGCGGCGCCGCTGCTGCTGCGGTCCCTGCGCGCATTCTTATGCCGCATTGCCATGTTGATGGTGGTGTGGAAGGATCGATCCACAATGCACAGCATATACCGTCGTGATAAAATACACCAGTATTTGGGGTAATTGCCTACCTATTATTTTAAAAGTAAAAGCACCAAAGCGAATGAAATACGCCACAAGCTCGCCAACCCGGTCAAGTGACATGCTCCACCGCAACCACATGATACCGTCTCAGCGTTGACCAAATTATAGAGCCACCGAAAGGCTTGCTTGAACGCCTATTTTGGCGACATGTGTAGAAAATCAGGACTGCAACCATCTGAACCATTTCAACCTCGGGACGACTTGCAGTTTCATGCTCAGCAATGGGGTAACTCGCATCGTCCAATTCGAGTCCGGGGTTTATCGAATATACACCAATTCAGGCCAAAAACATACCCCCAAACAGGAGCATTTCTGCTCATAATTATTCTTCGATCTTTTTTTGTGGTCGAGTTGTTATGTTCAGAACAGCAAAAAAAACAAGATCTGAGTCTGAGCCCGCCAAAAATGCTCCCGCCCAGATGTATGCTGTTTGCTAGGTTCGTCAATCGTGAGTTCATGCTGTTTGCTAGTCTGCTCCACACGACAGACTTGCGTTCAGTATGGCTTCGGCTTTTCTTGACTTTGGCTCGGAAGAACAGCCAAAGCGCAAAGAAGAAGAGAAAGAAAAGCGCTGTGTGTGTGTGTGCTGCTGCTGCACTTCCCACACGAGCCCCAGCCACGCGACGCTCTTCCGCACACCACACAGCACACACTGACCCATGGGCGCCGCGCTCTGCACTTGTGGTGGGCGCGCCGATGACGAGCACGCGCTGCTCTTCGGCGCGGCGCTCGCCAAGGCCAAGCTACAGCACCAGCAGGCGCTGCTGGGCTTCGCGCGCTCACCGCACGGGTACCCAACCAAGAAGTCGCCTCTGCACGCACAAAACCAGCACGGCTCGCTCTACCACAGCCGCGGTGAGACGAACGAGCTCTCGGACGACGTGTACATGGACGACAGCGAGCACCACCGCACGCTGCTGCTCGTGAACCGCCAGAGCAGCGCGCTCGCGATCGCCGAGGCCTTCCGCGTCAAGCTCGCCGAGTCGCCCATCGGGCCGCACGAGAAGATGGAGTTCTTGCTGGCGCCGCGCGCCGTGCCATCATCGCCCGATGACCCAACCGGCAGCGACGCGTATCTATCCCCGGAGCTCTCGGACAACGGCCTCGCCGACGACGAAGACGAGGAGAACGTGAGCGCAGAAGACTGGAAACAGCGCGCAAACCCGCTGATCAGCATCATCGTGCCGCCAGGGCCCTGTGGACTCGTGCTGCAGGTGGACACGGAGCCTGGGCTTCCGCCAGTCGTCGACGGCTTTGTGCGGAAATACGACGGCTCCAAGGGCGTGATCGAGAACAGCGCCATGGTGCGTCGCGGCAGCGTGCTCTGCGCG
This sequence comes from Globisporangium paddicum, assembly GCA_023334015.1. Classification (NCBI taxonomy): domain Eukaryota; phylum Oomycota; class Peronosporomycetes; order Pythiales; family Pythiaceae; genus Globisporangium; species Globisporangium paddicum. The sequence goes on from JAASFV010000128.1 coordinate 19,073, forward strand.
ATCAACGACATCGACGTAATGCGCATGCCGCTCAAGGAGGTCGTGCGCACGCTCAACCTCTCGTCGCACCTCGAGCGCCGCTTCGTGTTCCGCAACCCCGCAGCCGCAGCCCAGCAGTCAGTACGTGAAGGTGATGGTGCGTGATGACGAATAACAATGATTTATGAACAGATAGCAAACGGAGGAAAGAATTCGTAGTAGTAAGTAGGCAAGTGAATGGAAGCAAAAAGCATGTTGGACCCTTTGGTTGTCAGTCAAGTGCTGGGATGGCTGTCATTGGGAGGAGGACACTCAGTTGAAATGGACACATGCGACGAGTGAAAGTGCGGAGCCATCTGGAGCTGGCGAGCCATCTGGTGGAAATGGCCCCAGATGGGAAAACAAAACGAGAGGCTACGCGTCGTCCTATTTCCAAAAGTTGTGTATGTTTGTATCTCGATAAGCGTCCAACAGCGTGCGCTGCGTGTGAGTCTAGTTCTTCTTCTTGTCCTCCTTGTCCTCCTGGCCGTCCTTCTCGTCACTCTTTGTGGCGGCGACCTTCTCTTGCTTCTCACTGGCGGCGGTGGCCTCATCCTTGACGAGCTTGTCGGCCTCGTACTTGTCCGCCTCCTTCCACGACTCCTCCACGAACTCCGTGTACGTCTTGTTGCCGCCGAACGGACGCGGACCGAGCACGCGCACAATATCCGAGTGGTTGATCGTCTCGTTCTTCAGTAGCTCCTCGGCGAGCTCGTGGAGCACGTTCTGCTTGTCCTGGAGCAGCTGCTTCGTGCGCTCGTAGGCCTCCTTCACGATCTTGCTTACCTCTTCGTCCATCACCTGCGCCGTCTTCTCACTGTAGAGCTTGTCTGGGTATCCACCCTCCTCCTTCGGGAACGCGAGCTGCCCCACGCGGTCGTTCATACCGTAGAGCTGCACCATCGAGTACGCGATCTGGGTCACGCGGCGCAGGTCGTCGGACGCGCCCGTCGTGATGCGCCCGTCAAAGTTGATGTACTCGGACGCGCGGCCACCGAGCGCCATGCACATGATGTCCACCATCGCCTCCTTGCTGTGCAGCGCGACTTCCTTAGGCAGGTACTGCGCGTAGCCCAGCGAGCCCTTGCCGCGAGGCACGATCGTGACCTTAAGCAGCGGATCCGCGTGTTCAAGGAACCAGCCAGCGACTGCGTGGCCTGCCTCGTGGTACGCGACCGTCTTCTTCTCCTCGGGGCTCATGATGCGGTTCGTTTCGAGGCCACCGATGACACGGTCCGTCGCCTGCTCGAAGTCGTTGAAATTGATGCTCGTGCCGGCGCGTCGTGCCGCGACAATCGCAGCTTCGTTACAGATGTTGGCAATGTCAGCACCGGCAAAGCCCGGGGTCAGCGCAGCCATGCGGCGCGCAAAGTCGTCGACGTTGCCGTCGAGCTGCAGGCCCTTGAGGTGCACCTTGAAGATCTCGCGACGGCCCTTGATGTCGGGCTTGTCGACCGTGATCTGGCGATCGAAGCGTCCAGGACGCAGGATAGCCTTGTCGAGAATGTCGGCGCGGTTCGTACCAGCGAGCACGACGACACCCTCACTCGAGGCGAAGCCATCCATCTCGACCAGCAGCTGATTCAGCGTGTTCTCACGCTCGTCGTTGCCGCCACCGAACTGACCCTTGCTACGCGCACGCGCGACAGCATCGATCTCATCGATGAACACGATGCAAGGCGCGTTTGCGCGGGCTTCACGGAACAAATCACGCACGCGCGATGGTCCGACACCGACGAACATCTCAATGAAGTCCGAGCCAGAGATGCTGTAGAACGGGACGCTGGCTTCACCAGCCGTCGCCTTGGCGAGCAGCGTCTTACCTGTGCCACATCAAATTAACAACAAATAAATCATCAATGGTAGGTCCACCAAAGAGAATGTGTTTAAGGGTGACTTACCGGTGCCCGGCGGGCCGACGAGCAGCGCGCCCTTGGGGATCTTAGCGCCCAGGTCCGTGAAGCGCTTCTGGTTTCGCAAAAAGTCGACAAACTCCATGATCTCCTTCTTGGCCTCGTCCACACCGGCGACATCCTTGAATGTGATCTTGATGTCTTCCTTCGTGATCTTCTTCGCTGGGCTCTTGCCGACCTTGAAGATGTTGCCCATGCCACCGCCACCACCAGCACCACCGCCAATACCGCGCATCGACATGAGCAGGAAGCCCACGAGCACGATCGTCGGCAGGAACTTCATCAGCTCCGACGCAAAGTTCAGCTCGTTCGTGTACTGCACGGGAATGTAGTCATGTGGACGGATGCCCAGCTGGTGCTGCGCGTGCTCAAGCTGGCGCTCAAAGTTCTCAACGCTACCGAGGTTGAAGTAGTACGTCGGCTGGCTTGGCACAGCCTTCGCACGGCCTCCAGACGCTGGCGAGCCCGGGAACGGATTCTGCGCGTCCGAGGGCTCGCGTCCAAACTCGTAGTGTGCCTTGTTGGCACCATCGTGCGTGTTCCAGTCGCTCGAGTCCGAGCCCGTGGACGAGCCGACCGCGGACGACGCGCCACTCGCGTCGTGGAGGAAGACCTTGGCGTACTTCTTGTTCACGACCACGACCTTGTCGACGCGACCCGACTCCAGGAGACTGTTGCGAAACTCCTGGTACGTGATCTCCTGCATAGGCTTGTCGACCGACGCCAAGTCCGAGAGGAAGAGCGCCGCGACCGCCAGGGGGATGAGATACGCCATGCCCTCTTTGCCGCTACCGCCGCTGCCACCGGACGAACCGCCGCTCCCACCGGAGCCTTTGCTGCCTCCGCCGCTTCCTTCGGCGCTCTTGGAACTCAACTTCTTTACGTCGCCCGACGCCTTCTCGGCCGACTTGGACGCGCCCTTGGGTGGCGTCGGCTTGCCGCCGCCCGTCGCCGCGCCGTTCTTCGGGTAGAATCGACCAAAGCCTAAGAGTGTGGCATCGTAAGAGTGAGTGCGCGATTAGACACGTGTCGTTAGCCAAGAAACAAAGTGAATATGCGAGCAGCTCCACAAACCCTTTGGGATGTTCTCCGAGAGCCACGTCACCAGGCTCGTCGCCTTATCGGATTGCTGCGTGTTGCGCGCTGTTCAGACGTAGGGCAAGATATGCAACATGTCATTAAGTACAACCCACAACACAGAGCAAAGATCGCTTATTTGTTTTTGACACGTACAGACAGAGTGTGTGCGCACAGACTGCATGAGGTTCTTCGCGAGCGCCGGGTGCTGCTGCGCGCGCTGCATCAGGCCGTTCGCGCCAAAGCGGTTAAGCGTTACGCCCAGTTGCTGTAGCATACACACACACACAACAATATCAGCACAGAAGCGAGTAACAACACACACATACATGTGAGCCAATAATGACGCGAGACAGAGACAAGCGCCACACGATGATCGCTATTGCCGCAGCGCTTGGACGTATGCAAATGGAGAGGGGAAGCAGAGACGCACCTGCTGCAGGAGGTGCACGTGTCGAGGGTTGCATTGCTTGCGCAGCGCCAGCAGCGCGTCGCGGCGCAGACGCCTCGTAGACCCGAGGTGCAGCATCGTCTTCGGCCGTCTTCTCTTCTCAAGGGCCAGCCGCAGTGTGGGCTGCGTTTGTTTGTGTGTGGGGCGAGCGCGGGCCGGTTCGTAACCAAAGATACGTGAACAGTGCTGTCTGTAAAATGGTCTTTTGGGACACTTATCCGACATAAATGGCACAAAACACAGTTTGTATCGGCGTTAATTTCGATTAATTTGTCCCTGTATCCGATACGAACCGTTGTGATTACGATTGTATATGACGACAGAATGATGGTAAAATCTCAAGAGTGACGAGCGTATGGGCGCTCTAATGGGGTAATTTTATTCAAGCGACCTTCGCGCGACCTCCCGCGTTGGTTGGTGGAGAATTTGCTTTGACTGGGGTGGCCGACCACCAGCAGCTCACGAGTCGAGGGGCGTTCATTATTCGTTCAATTCGCCCCGTGTAAAGAAATCGAACTAATTGCAACAATGGCTGACGCTGCGCCAACCCAACGTGGAGGATTCGGTCGTGGCCGTGGTGGTGACCGCGGTCGCGGTGGCCGTGGTGGCCGTGGTCGCGGACGCGGCCGTGGCGGCGACGACAAGGGCGAGTGGGTCCCAGTGACCAAGCTCGGCCGTCTGGTGAAGGAGGGCAAGATCGCGTCGCTCGAGGAGATCTACCTCTTCTCGCTCCCGATCAAAGAGTGCGAGATCGTCAACCACTTCCTCGAGTCGCAGCTCAAGGACGAGGTCATGAAGATCATGCCAGTGCAGAAGCAGACGACCGCCGGCCAGCGCACGCGCTTCAAGGCCTTCGTTGCCGTCGGCGACAGCAACGGCCACATCGGCCTCGGCGTCAAGTGCGCCAAGGAAGTCGCCACGTCGATCCGTGGTGCCATCATCCTCGCCAAGATCTCGCTCGTGCCAGTGCGTCGCGGATACTGGGGACGTATGGTCGGCCTCCCGCACACCGTGCCGAACAAGGTGACGGGCAAGTGTGGCTCGGTCCGCGTGCGTCTCATCCCGGCGCCGCGTGGTACCGGTCTGTGTGCCGCCCCTGCCCCGAAGAAGCTTCTCGGCATGGCTGGTATTGAGGACTGCTACACGTCGGCCCGTGGCCACACGCGCACCCTCGGTAACTTCGTCAAGGCGACCTTCTACGCGCTCCGCGCCACGTACGCGTACCTGACCCCGGACCTCTGGGAGCAGCACTCGTTCGCGGCCTCGCCGTACCAGGAGCACACGGACTTCCTGGCCAAGACCCAGATCAAGAAGTAAGTTGCCCGCCAGCCAGTTCTCCATCACTCACGACAAGCGGAAGTTGAAAGAGGAAAGCGTGTGAACGAACGCTACGGTGCGTAGGTGTCGACCTCTTTGTGTTGGCCTCCAGGGAAAGCGTTGGGCGACGCTACGGTGCGTAGGTGTCGACCCTGGATAACCAATATAGGAACTCCCAACAACACAGCAACTGTTCTCTCCATTCATTTTTCTGTGTAGTGATGCTACGTATGACACCCCAGGCATTGCTATGTCACACTGCGATTGGTGAGTGGCATGTGGCTGAGTAAAGTCTATTGGGCTACTTGTCCTTCTTTGGCTCCTCGTCTTCTACCAGAGCGCTGCTGGCGTTGCTACTGCTGATGCAATTGACGCTCTGCTCCATGAGGAAGTGGATGACGGGCATGAGGATCTGCAGCTTTTGCTCCAGCACACGCGCGACGTCCAGCAGGCGGCCTTTGAGCGCCTCGATGCGCCTCTCGTTGCCTTCCTGCTCGGCGGTCTGCAGCTGGTCCTTCACGGCCTTCATCTCGGCGCCGGCCACGAGCACCACCTCGAACGTGAAGAGCTCATTCAGGAACGTCCTGCACGCCATTCATCGTAGCAAAGAGCTCAACATCAGCAGTTTAATGGACGAACGCCCACACGATGAAGCAGGTTATCGTCATGATGCAACGTACGTTCTGCCCAATAGAAATAGAAAGCAACGTGATCAACACAAGCAACGTCAGCAGCATTCATTCCATGGCATTGCGTGTCCATGTCCATTGCGCAATCACTGGGATAGCAACGAGAAGAACAACGTACCCGAGCATCTTTGGCTTGGCATCATCGCCACTAGCACCAGCAGCCGCGATGGCAGCAGCGCTTTGCGTCCACTTGCGGTAGACGAACGCCAGCAGCGGCAGCGCGAGCAGCAGGCCGTGCGCCAGGCCGCGCCAGTACATCTCGCTCTCGGTCGTCGCCATCTTCCTTGTCGTCAACAAATCTCTCGATTTTCATTTTTTTCCCTTGATTTTTCAGCCAAGAGGTCTAAATAAGGGACATATCCGTCCCGTGTCCAACCTGTCCGGTTGTCGACCCTCTTTGGACAAATTTGATTTAATTGCTCGCTGATTGGCGAAAAATTGCATTTGATACGTTTTTCGGCTAAAATGATATCTTTTTTCACATTTGGCCGAATTAGCCCTTATATAATTTGTTTTGTATGGATTTTGACTGAACTGTCCCTCGGTTTAGATTCCCTTATAGAAAACCACCATAGAAAACCCTATAGTATTTGTTGGGACCCCTAAAATTTGAGCCCTTATGAGAATTTGTTTCATTATTTTATAGAGATGTGACTGTAACTAGAATAAACACGTTTGTAAGAAAAAACAATACCGTATCTTTCGTAAATATCGTTCTGACCACTTGTTTACGACACGGGCTGTTCTTTTCTATTCGGGACATGCTGTTGTGTGTGTTTTCGTTCGGGACGAGTCTTTTTGGCAAGCGTGGGGCTGGTCATTGAGAGCCACCAAAAAGCCGAGGCAGTCAAAGCGTGACAAAGAAAGAAGAAGCCCCTCGCCTCCCACCCACCTCTCTCGACCATGGTGACCGTCAACAAGCCTCTGCTCATCGGCGCCGTGTCCGCCATCGCCGCCGCTGTGCTCTTCTTCGCGCTGCGCGCCTCAAGCAGCAAGAAGGTGCGGCTGCTTTATAATCAGTCATGAGAGACGTGTGGCTAGTGCTGACTGTGTGGTATTGATTGATTTCTTATTTGAACGACTGCAGAGCAAGAAGAGCGAAAACAGCTCGGATGACGACGTGCGCGAGGTGCCCAACCTCCACAAGGAGCAGCTACTCAGCATCCTTGAGACCATCTGCACGCAGATGGGCCAAGTCGTGGTGCGTTGCTATGTTATAAACGAATGAGGACGATGGCGTTATGAATGCGTGGCTCATTATGTGGGTACCTATGGCAGATGCAACTGGCCAAGCTTGAGGCCAAGATCCGCCAGGAGTCGTCGCAGAACGGGCGCTCGCTGCCGGAGGACCAGCTCGCGAGCTACCTCATGGGCCAGTTCGAAGAGGCCATGAAGGCCATCGAGAGCCAGGTGTACGCCAAGTTCCAGACCACGGAGGACGAAGTGAAGGTCGCGACCGAGTACTTTGAGGAGGAGGAGGACAAGGACGTCGCCAACGCCGTCACTAAGCTCCAGGAGCTCTACCGCGTCATGACGGGCGGCGGCTTCAGCGACGTCGAGGTCCCGGCGGACCTCACGCTCACCAAGGTACGCACCTTTTCCATCTTGTTATATGCCACACACACCTTTGCGTGTACTTAACCAACTGTACTGATTCCACACCTTGTGTTATTTAGTTCATTGCGATCATGCAGGAGACGATGGAGTCGCTGAACGTGGCGATGGAGGAAGTCTGCCTCGAGGTCAAGGAGCTCGACTCGGACAACAAGGAAGAGGCGATCAACGAGAGGTACACTATATTAGGCTAGGTGTCGCTTGTGACATCTTATTTGCGTTGCAGATGTTACAAGATGCTAACATTGTCGAAAACTGTTGAAATTGGTTTTGTCAGATATGTCAAGCGCGCTGAGACGCTCTCCGCTGAGATCCACGCCCAGCACGGCCTCACGCGCGAGGTGCTGCAGGCAGCGATGATGAAGTACCAGCAGGAGCCGTCGTTCCTGATGGCCATGACCGAGCTGCAGCAGCAGCAGGCCGAACGCTTTGCGGCCGCCGCGTCCATCTTCAACGGCGAAGTGAACATGGGCCTGGAATAAATTTCAACAACCAAACTCCCAATCAATCACGAGACTCTAGACTTTCCGACCCCTGTTCCCGCCCCCAACCCACCACCAGACCAACCAACACCTCCGATACGATTACGACTAGGTATTTATCCATAGTTAGGTGCAGTTTTCCCCCCACACCAAGTGTTGAGCAGGCTGGCGGTCCTCCCATTCGCTCTCACTCGCCGACTCTCTCCTTTAGAAATCGTTTGCTGCTAATCGCATCCTCAATCTTTATTATCCATGTGCGTGTGTGTTGGCTGGTTGATCTGTGTCTTGACACTGTATTTATAGGCGAGAGGTTGTTTCAGGACGATCTCTTGCTCTCAGTTCGTGGCTCTGTCAGTCAGTTCACCAGCGACCTTCTCCGGTCCAGAGCTTGGTGGATTGGCGTCTCGCTCTGTTCGAGATGCAGCGCGAGCGCCTGGAAGGATGGATGGTCAAGCAGATCGAGAACGCCGACCTGGCCAAGGAGACCGTGCTCCAGCTGCCCTCGCGAGCCGCGGCGCATTCGATTTCGCCCAGGTACGCGAACAACAGCACACCGAGCTCACCCCGACGGTCGCTTCAGCTCGGATCAACATCTCCCAGACGCACGCAGTTCTCGACACAGTCGAACGACTCGGAAAAGAGTTCTACCAACAATGTCACGAGCTCCACAGGCTCAGGCTTCAACCCCCAGGCGCCCCAGTCCCCACGACAGCGCACTACTGGCGGCCGCAAGAACTCGATCTCGCCTAGTGCAATCACGAGCCCCAAGTCGCTTGAGCCGGACGCCAGCACGGGGCTCGAGAAGCAGTGGCGTGCGCACTTCCGCGACCCGCGACAGACATTCGTGGAGCACGGCGGCCGCGTGGACCGCACGAAAGTGCTCCGGTGGAGCTGTGATCACGAGCCGCAGCAACCAAATGAGAGAAACCACTTGGGCTCGGAAGTGGGGGATAACACCGCGTCCCCTCTCTTCCTTTGGGGACTGCCGCGAGAGCACATTGTCGACTACATCCGTCAATCCGTGCTCCCGTCGTCGTGGTCCATGTACGTAGGCTAACCGAGTCTGCTATGCTAGGCTTTGTGAATATGGTGGTGGTGGCTAACTGGCTAACTTTGATGGGGGCAACTGGCAGGTCGACAAAGTTCACGGGCGAGTGGGAGGCCGTCTCAGTAGAAGCCGAGGACGTCAGGGCATCGAGCATCCAGGACTCATTGTAAGTCAGACAACTCTGCAACTTTCCTTTATATGCGTAGTCGGAGGCCTAACAATCTTCTCCTCGCAGAGCAAAGGTGTTGGCGTCACTGCCCCCACTATCCCCGATTTCTTCGGTCCCAGTCAGCGCCAGGAAGTGGTCTGGCAGCAACAACAATAGCGGTAGCTTTCGACAGGCCACTGGCGCACAAACGGCCCGCTCGGCCTCACGAAGGCCGCACACGAGTCCCTTCCAGACCACGCCAGGCATAGCAAGCGGGACTGTTGGCTCAGGAGGGACAGCCAGCAATAGTACGAGTGCGGCAGGGTCAATGTCTCCACGGACCATGGCACCTCGCTCCGACGACAGGTGCGCAAATGCTTGAGAAGCAAACAACTTTGTGTGTGAACAAGCAAGCAAGCAACTCACACTTGCTACTTGGCTTGTTTGCCTGCAATAAGCAGAATCGCGCGCATCATCAACGAGTTGCGCGCAGATCCAAGTCTCTGGGACGCCTTTGTGGTGCGTTTGCGCATGGCGGCAAGTCTGTGCGTGGCACTTGACGTGCGTACTGAGAAGTTGTTGATGTTGCTGGAATTTGCGCAGGTCAAAGTGAAAAAGTTCCAGGAAGAGCGGCGACTTGTACGTGACGCAAGACAACAAGGGTTGTTTGTATTGTGGCGCTTGCTAACTAGTCATTTGCTTGCTTGTTTGCAGAAGAACAAGGCGTCCGATGTGCGTCTAGCTTGTGCTATCGCTGGCATCGACCAACATACGAGACTGACGAAGGCCCTGTATGCGTTCTCTGCTGTGCTTTAGAAAATTCGCGAGAACAAGGAGCGCGTCATGAGTCCTCGGCTCGCTTCCACCGCTGAAGAACGGTAATTTCCAGACGCAATAGCTTGTGCAACAACAACATTAAGTTGTGCACTTGCATTCCTGGGTTTTCACACAAGTACTTGCTTGTTCCTTGCTTGTTACATGTGTGTGCTTGCACTAGAAAGAAGCAAGCCGATGAGCGGATGGAGCGCAACCGACGCCAGCGCGAGCTCCTCGTTCGCCAGGAGGAGCTCCAACTGGAGGCGCGACTGGACAAGCACCAGCAACGCTTTGTCGTGAAGAAGAAGCAGCTCACGGATCAGGAGCTCGCCAACACGGTGGGCTTTCGGCGGCGAAAGCTCTGGCTCACGGCGATCTTGTTTGCTCAGGTCTCTGCCAAGTGGCGCACTAGGTTCCAGCACATGAAGCAGGTCGTGCTACTCGCCAAGCAGCAGACGCGCGCCGCCAAGACGATCCAGCGTCTCTGGCGCAAGTGGAAGTGGCGCCATGCATCCAGGCACACAATCGTGATCTACACGTGGCTGCGCAAGTGTATGTGGAAGCTGCTCTTCAACGTGCGCTGTCGACGCAGGGCGCGCTTTGCGGCAGTCTTGCAGCGCTTCATGGTCGATCATTTCAGCGGAAGCCGTGAGACGCGCAATTTCAACCGTATGATGATCAAGTGGCGCAGCAAAGTGATCCACTCCCAGCGGCTCGGCATGTACGAACCAACCTGTTTGCTTGCTCGCTGGCTCACTTGTATGCTCACTTGTTGTTTACTTGTTCCCTTCCTCTAGGAACTTTGTACAGTGTACTCGAGCTCGGTTGCATGCACTCTCACTCTGGTGGGACCGTCTCGACCACGAGCGCCAGCGCAGCGAGCGGCAGCAGCACGAGCGCTTCCTGCCCACGGAGGAGAAAGAGGCTGAGTGGACAGCCATGCTGCACAGCCGCAAGCTCGTCAAGCGCACATCCCAACGGGGGGTTTCGCTCACCAACAGCGCAGCAAGTCTCCACTCGTCGTCCTCAGCAATGTTGAACAACAACAACAACAATAGCAACAACAGCTCGCGCAACAAGAGCAACACCGGCACGATGAGCCAGCTGGAGCACATGGACGAGAAACTCACGACGATGCAGCAAGTGCTCACGCCCTTTGAGATCCAGCGCCTGCAGCAGAACGCCTACCACGTCGTGCGCATCGGCAAGAGGTTTGACACTCTTTAAAATTGCATAACAATTTTGTCAATTTGCATACCCGTATTTATCCCTGACACTTTGTTTTTCTTTGTACTCTTAGTATTAAGATGCAGCTTCTCCAGGAGTACCTCACGACAGCGCGCAAGGAGCACATGAAGCGCTTAACCGAGTTCCACGAGCAGCGTCTGTGCGCGAGCTTCGCCCGCGAAGTGCGGCTTGACGACGCACGTGCCATCGTCCAGAACTCGCTCTCCTGGGGCTCGCTCTTGGGGGACCAGCGTCCAAGCAGCGGCAGTGCCAACAAGAAAACGCGGCTAGCGCAACTCAGACCCATGTTTGAGCTCTTCGCGGCCGATCGCCTGTGCAAGCGCATGGACGAGCTCCTCAAGCGCGGCGTGCAGCTCACGCTCGAGCGGGACCCCGAGCAGCGGGTCGTGGTCGAGCGCCAGCAGCAGCAGCGGCTCTCGATGGATCTCAGCAGCGGGCTGCGTCCAGGCTCCACGTCCAAGAAGCGCGATTCCACATCGCAGAGCAGCTCGTCACCAAACAACGGGGCGAGTAGCGACAACGCATTCCGAAGACGCCAGTCGTTGCGTCACTTGCTCTACCTAATACCATTCAAAGAGACGACGAGGCCCACGGTGCTGGAAGACACGGAGGAGTGAGAGAATGCAGCACGACACGAATTTCCCTATTTATTCACAAATCTCCTTAATTTAACGGCTGCGTCACGCAAAACCTACCCATGCCTTCTCTTTGCTGTCTTGTTTCTCGTTTGCTGTGTTTCTTGTTCTTGTTTCTTGATCTTCTTGATGCTGTTGCTTGTTTCGTTTGTCCCGCCTTCCATATTATACTCTATCCATGTGCTCCGTCTGCATTGCGCGCGGCGATGGCGGCTGCGTCTGGCTCGTGTAATTCGAGCCCGTCGAGTTGGACGAGCGCAGCAGCTGCATGAAGCCCGACCGGTTCAGGTTATCGCTCAGCAGCACACTGCCGCTCACCATGGCGTCGCCATCGCCCTCTTCGTCGCCCGAATCCACGTCGTCGACCAGCACCATGCTGTCTTCCCACGACAGGCTAATGCCCATCTCCGTCTCGCGGATCGAGTCGTGCGACCGTTCGCCCGAGTGGTTTAGACGCATGAGTTCCGACGGGACGCTGGAGATCGCCGCATGCTTCGTGAACTTGAGCTGCAAGTCATCTAGCTGCTTGGCTTTCGGCTGGCGGCTGATGAGTCTGGACGCCACCTCGCCACTCAGCACGCCGTTTTGGGACTCGATCGGGATTGCCTCGACCAGCCCGATGGGCATGGAAATACCCTTGAAACTGTAGTAGCCATGCAGCTTGAACTGGAAGATCGTGCTGCCGGAGACGTCCTCGAGCATGTCGCTCTTGGAAATTGGCGCCGTGCGCTGTGGGATCGTCGAGAACGCGTTCCAACCGTCGCTGCCAATCATGATCTGGCCGCCCGATGCCGACTTCGCTATTCTCGCAGTCTGGTTCACAATGTTGCCAAAGTAGTCTGCGCGGCCGCTCGTCTTGTGCGGACTCACGCTCGCTGGCACGCCCGTCTCAATGCCCATGGACATGGAGAACATAAGCTCCTGGTTCTCGCTCTCGCGGTTCCACTCGCGGAACTTCTGACGGATGCGCAGCTGGAACTCGCCGCACCACAAGATCGCGCTGCACGGGTTGAAGAACGCGAGCATGAAGTCGCCCTGGAGTTCCTGGCATTCGTACCCGTTGTGTTTCCGCAGCAGCTCGCGCGCGACCATGCATAGCGTCTTGATACGATCTGCGAGCTCTTCTGCATGGCAGCGCACGAGCGGTCGCGCGCCTTCGATGAACGTAAACACCATGGTCACGGGCCGTTGGGCCGACGGCGCGTCGCGCATGCCGAGCGACAGCTGGTGCGGGGACTTGAGATTCGCGAACCGGCGGCACTCGAGGTCGCGTGGCAGCAGCAGCATGAGCGCGACTTCGTCGCCCAGTACGGAATGACAGCCGAGGTCTTCGACGACTGGGTTGCCGAGCTGCACGAGCTGCTCCTTGAGGCGGTCCCAGACACTATCGCTCAGGATGATCTGGCCGCCGTGGGCGTAGTCGCTTACGGTCTTGGTCCACTTGACGGCGTCCGAGAGCGACTTCTCCGTGTTCACGTCCGCGTCGGCCGTGTGGATGACCATGCGCACGCGGAAGCCCCGGTAGAGCAGTGTGTTCTTGCGCGACTTGCCATGGGTCGTCACGTACACCTCCTTCATGTCGTTGAACTGCTTGAGCAGCTTGTCGTTCCAGGCTGCGTACACAAGGCTGAGCTGCAGCGAGAGGCACCACTTAGCCGCGTGGAACTCGGACTGGAACGCGATCACGAAGAGCCCCGAGCGCGAGTGGCTCAGGATCTCCTGGCCCGAATACTCAGACGAGAGGCGCGAGAGCACCGTGTGCTCGTAGAGCAGCTTGGCGTCCTCCATCAGGTCCTTGGCCTGGAGCACCATCTCGCGGAAGCCCTGGACCGAGACCTGCACGAGCACGACCTTGTCCCAGCGCACGGGCACGAGGTCCCCGAGGTCCGTCTTGATCTTGGCCATGGACGTTTTCTTCTGCATTTGGGACGACGACGAGTTGGACGCCGTAAGGTGAGACGACGACGACGCCACGGCGCTGAACTCGGACGTGGATTCGGTCGACGACGTCTTGCTGCCGGCGCTGTCGATGGGCGGCAGGTACGTGCGCGGCATGTTGGCCGACGACGCAGGCCCGAGCGTTGGGCTGTCGGCGTAGCGGTCGCACAGGCGCTGGCGCACGGGTCCGTGCTGCTTCAATTCACGCAACAAAAGTTGCTGCTGCTGCTGCTGCTGGACGGTTGTGAGCGCGCCATTGCAGGCAGCGGCCGCAGCCGCGCGTGCGCCTTCTACGAGCGCCCGAGGTGGCTCGCCGAGACTCACACGCACCTCTCCCAGGACAGGCTTGAGCGCCTGCTGGTGCTTGGCATCCGCGAGCGCGCGCTCGTCCTCGAGACTCGCGCGGTTGTGCACCGGGTACAGATTCGGGTTCTGCCGGAACGAGTCGCTGGACGTGGCCGAGTTTTTGTCGTCGTTGTAGGAGACGAAGTCACCGCCGCGCGGGGACCCGGGCCGCGCCCACGTGTCGCCGCGGCGGCTCTCGTCGTCCAGACCGTCGTCGCGGTGCACGTGCTGCAGATACGGCGCCAGCTCGCGCACGATGTCGTTGCGCGGCAGGCACTTCTCGAGCACGCGCATGCAGCACCACCAGCACATGCTTGCTTGCTGGAGTTGTGTTGTTGGGCTTGTTTGCTGCACCTGTTTGCTTGTTTGCTTGTTTGCTTGCTTGCTTGTGGCTGCTACACACACGCGCAAGTCACTCACTCACTTGCAAGTCGTCCTGTTCTGGGCTTGCTGCTTGTGCGGGTTTCTTCGCTTCTTTCTTCTTTCTTTTCCCACACAAACTCGCACACACACACACGAGCGCTGGTGGTTGTCCGGCCGTTAAGTACCGAAGAAGGGAAAAGAAACAAACCAGCGCACAAAATGCCAGCAAGCGAGCGAGCGAACGCAAAAGCGCACGAACAAGCGGCACAAAAAACAAGCACGGAAAAAGCCCTTTTCCTCGATCCTCCCGTTTTCCGCCCACATCCTACCGAATGTGATTTTAAATTAAATAATGAACTGAGTTGTGCGATTGGTTGTGGAGTGTCTAAGGTATTGTCAAATATCGGCTGCTTTAGATAGTTAACCACTTTTTTGTATGAAATAGTCGAGCACTTCTTTCACAGGGGTAAAGTCATTTGTGGATAATCACATACAAATCTCTGTCAAAACGTCTACCAAATTCGACAAACAAGGGTTTTTTGCAAAAATGACAACTGGCAAACTTGATTGTCGATAAAACCTCGATCTGAAAAAGGCAGGTGGCGTAATCTGTCCGACGCCTCCCTTTACGCATATATGTGCTTCCAAGATATGCCTGCGCAGAACTTAAAGGGCGATACATCTGCATTGTTATTTGCGACTATTATGCAGGAAATCCACATGCACATCCACAGTATGCATTTTTAGGTTAAAGTGAAATTCACAGCAGGATCTTCTTTGCAAGTGTGTACTCTAATCAAAAAGCCATTTTTTGCGGCTTGTCTGACTCTTTCAGCTTATTGGCCGATGCGTTTATTGGCCGATGCGCCCATCCACAGATTCGAGTCCTTGTCCGGTGCGCATGTTTGCCTCCACACGACGCGTCTGAACATGCGGCTGGCTAGTGCATCGAACGTAATCCCATGCGTGTTTGTTTGTTGTTGTTGTTTCTGTGCCATTTTCAAGTTGCGCTTTGACGAAATGTCTTGACACTCGCGCGCGGGAAGCGACACGCTCGCTCGCTCGCTCCCACTTGTTTGTTTGTCAACCACGCCAGTGTCCCCGCTCAGCACAGGATTTGCGTGTGCAAGTGGTTGTTTGTTGGCTGCTGTTGGTTGAAGTCAAAGCAAGCGCGCGAGCTCATTTGGTACGGCGCAATCCACACACATAAGCGAGCCAAGCAGCAAGTAATTGCAGGAGTGCAATAACCAACCACTTGTTGTTTGCGTGTTGGTTTGCGCTGGTCAACAAGAAAGTGCAAGCGCATCATATCCAACCACAAAAAAAAATCTGACAAAAAAATCCAACAAAAGGACGCGTTGCGTCCTTCCCTCTCTTGTTGGATACATTCAACCGCGTCTCTATGTACAGTGGCGCCAGCAGCTCACTTGCCATCTCACGTGTGCTTATGCAGATGACTTGGCGACGATCAACAGCAGCGTGATGTACATCTGGATCTTCTCCTTAATCATGAGCATGAACGCGCTCGAGAGCGCTCCCTATAGCCAGCACCATACACACACTCAGCATCCAGTGCAGTCAACAAAGGAGCGGCTTGTATTTACAAGACATACCTTGGTGAGCTCGGGGCCGAGGCCGCGGTAGAGCGACAGCGCGCCCTCGTCCTTGTACACGCGCTGCAGCGTGCCCACGATGCCTTCCTCGGGCGCCGCCTTGTCGAGATCAGCGCCCGCGACCTTCTGCTTCTTCTTGGACTGCACGATCACCTTGGCGCGGATGTACGGGAACAGCAGCAGCGTTGCCACGGAGCGCGCGAATGCGCCGAGCACAAAAGCCTGCAGTTCGCAACAAACAACATGCAGAGACAGTGAGATATACCTATGAAATTCCAACGCGAGCACATTTTGTACGCACCTCGAGAGCGCCGAGCGACTTGGAGGCCTGCTTGAAGCGGCGCAGGTAGAGCTCCTTGACGCGCTCGAAGACCGTGTATTGGATCGCCGGCTGCAAGCAGAGCACAAAGTACGCCTGAAAGCCTTTGTAAAAGCCGCGCGCGCCGCTCTCCTCGAGCACGCTCTTGATGATCTGTAGCACGCCGCCACTGGCGCCGCCCGCGCTTGTCTGCAGCCGCGTGGCAATCACCTCCATGGGCAGCGTCACGGGCAGGTGCGTGAACTCGCTCAGGTACCCGATGAGCAGGTTCGTGGCCGTGCCGATGGGCTTGCCGTCCTTGGGCGCCACTGTCTGCGCGAGCATCGTGTAGGCGTAGAAGTAGAGGAACTTGGAGACCGAGGACTCAGCCGTCTTGTATTGGATACCCCGGTAGAGCGACTTGAGCGCCGCCAGGTGGTCGCCGGCTGACTTGTCCTTCTTGCTGTCGTCCTCCACCGCCTTTGCGCCGGACTGCATGCGCGTCTTGAGCGTGTCCAGCGGGTACAGTACGCTCGTGGCGACGAAGCCGCCCACACCGGCGGCGGTCGCGGCCGCCAGCATCTCCATCGGCTTGCTCAATGCCATCGTGCTTGTTTGGGCTTGAGATTTTGAGATTTTGACTTGGATTGGGAGTTGTGGAGATGTGCCGAAAGTTGCGCTAAAATCGACAGATGATTGGATAAAAAACTGGCGTCATAAGAATTATTTGCAGCCAATGAGATGGTGGATGCACAATAATTGGCTATTAAACAAGGGTAAATTCCAAAATGTGACTCAAATTAACATGTTTCTGCAAAAAATGACTCAAAGTGTTTTAACCACTTCAGAGGCAGTAAAATATACACTCGGCTACAGTACCGTGAACCGTTTTAGATATAAATAAGCACACTCTGGCCTCTGCGAGAAAAATGTATATGTTGAAGGGCACACACTTTAAAGCTGCTCTTTGACGATGGAGACTGAACTGGTCGACGAGCTCAAGTCTGTCACGGGGCGTGACCTGGCTTACACGTGGACTCACGAGGAAGCGTGTTTTTCAACTTTGAATTATATTCGTACTTTAATATGAATGCTCAGTAATAACGTACGAACTTCTAAGAGCCACTCAAATATCGAACATGCTCTTGTAGAGGGGAACCCTATACAAGAGAAGCCTCGACAAAGCCATACGAGAATATGCAGGAGGGAAATCCTGTCAGTCGCACATTGCGGGAAGTATACGGTGACACCGTTACAAAGTCAAAGACCTAGACAAATAGCGAACTACTGACTGCAGCGGTTCAGGACGCCGCCCTCAAGCAAGGCGAACGCGCAATTGTCGCAATGAGAGGTGGGAAGTTTTGGAGGTATGCATGCACAACTAAATCGTCATGCTCTTGGTTCGTAAATGTATCTCTCACTCAACACAAGGCGAAATAATCTTTGTGGCACGTCATCACATCCAGTTTAGAACACCTCAACTGCACTGGAATCGCCAAATCAACTCGATGCCAGGTCGCTGCGTCGTCTTTCCTGCGTTTAGCAATCATTGCCGATAACTCCATCTCAGTACCGGCACTTTGTGACAACCTCAAGCTGCAAGCAGCGCTTGAGTGCACAGCGTCCCTTGTGAATCGTGCAAAGGATCATATTCTCTCTGAGTCATTCTCTGAAGACTCCGCTTCGATCCAGCTGCTGCCAAGCTTTCTAGCGGACCTTGCCAGCGCCAACACCAATTCGTACTTAGAGGAGCAGAGAGACAGTGAAGGCAGATTCGAAAAAGCGATAATCGTTATGGACTCACGATTGTTCCGCAATGGGCAGCAAATCTTTGGTGTCGACGCTGCGCACATGAAGCACCGCAACTACAACGGCGTCCAGCTGATCTTTGTCGCTAGAGACGGCAATATGCAAAACAAGATCGCTTCGGTTGCGCTGGTGCCAGTGGAAAACACTGGCAGCTACAAGTGGTTCTTCTAGATTCTCCTCGCTTGTGGGTTTAAGCTCTGCGACGTGCCTGTTTTCAATGACCGTCACGCCTGGATCTTAGCTGCTGCAGCATCACTAAACACCCGGCCAATCTACTGTACTCAGTACATCATAGGTATGTACATGAGATTTGAATAGTGATGATCGAGGAGTCGCTAACTTACAGTGCTGGACATTTTATGCAGGGAATATGCATGCAGAGAAAGCAATCAAGCTGCAAGTTTCACACGAATCGTTTGTATGGGCTGCACAAGCGGCAACTTCTCAATCTGGATACGAGAGCAATCTCGACCTACTTCAAGATGCCAATTACGAGGCTGGACGCTATCTGAAGGAACTTCGCGCTGACCAGTGAGTGCTGTATCTGCATTACCACTCTACCTCACTATGCGGCTGGAGAACGGCCAATTTCGTCGAAAGTGAGCAAGCAAGGGTGCTGAGACTCAAGCCACGAAAAATGCTTCCTTACGAGTACTTCCATGCTTACAGTAAGACCCTATTGAGCGAGTGCTTCTCTCGCACCGACCAAGCCGCCAAATGGAAAGAAAGCGGGCGTCTCGTAGCCCCAAAAGCCGAAGCAAAGATGCAACACGAGCTGAAGCTCATGCCTGAGTACGCGGTAGAGTTTTCCTCTTCAAACATTTGCTCCGTCTCCAATCGCGCATCTAGACTCGAGAGCAATCTTAAAGTTCGCTTGTCACGTCCGTCTTGCCGCTGCTACATGTGGAGGCAGGTTGGATTTGTAACCGGGCGTTCCCAAGTTACTCAGCACAATACAAAGAGTGAGGAAGCGTGTGTTACACGACTTCCACAAGGACTCGTGGTGAAGCGGATCAGCAGTTCCTGCGATCTAATTGCCTGTTTACAACAGAGCAATATGGGCGAAAGGGGGAGGGCTTTAACTTGCTTGTTAACAAGGCAAAAGGGAGACTGTTTATTTAGGCCCCGAGGGCGGCCCCGACAACGGGTGCAAATTACTAGAGCTTTGTATACTATAGCTAGGCCTAAATAAATGTAGTTTCACTGGCTATGGAAG